>SDVV010016921.1:0-14114 GCA_016164225.1 Gammarus roeselii | reverse complement strand
ATATATCATGGGACCAAAACGAGCAGTACGAGGAATTAAAAAAACTGACGAATGAGCTTGGTCGGGCAACGGAAGCATTTATGGTTGTGAATTGAGTGGCTCTCAGAGCAGCTCAACAGAAGACATGTCAACCGCAACAGATGTGAGAGAAGACGATAAAGTTTTACTAAAAATGTGCAGTCACCAATGCTCAAGACGGATTTCTTCAAGCAATAGTAAAATCGAATTTAATAATGACCGAAATCTCCAGGCGGATATAGGCCTTCAATGACACAGGACCTTCAGTGTAGACAAGCCATCTTCCATCAAGAGGGGTGGAGGGTCAGTGTTTTATGTCAAATTAATTCTTCGTCCAATAATTAGCAGAGCAACAGCAACAACTTATGAGGTTCTCCAAGGTATCATTATACCTTCTTATGTGTTAGTTTGAAAATTGTTCTTGTTTACCGAAATTACCAAATAATAGTTAAGGAAGAAAATGTTTTCTTCGACGAATTGGACAATATCATTTCCTCATTTTATGAGAGTACCACGATGAGGGACTTGATGGCGGATACGGGACCTGACAGCAATTGGAAACCCTGGAAGATGAATAGGGGGAGGGGGCAGGTTGATGAGACTCGTCATTAATATTCATTTAAACAGTACGTGGAAGAACAAATCAGAAGGCCAAATATCTTGTACCTTTTTTTATCGACTGAAGATCAATTAGTAGAACGGTTAACAGTTGAAGAGAAACTAGGTGATCTTAATACGATCGATTTCCAGGTCACAGCAAATCGAACCATGCGTGAATCAATAAGGTCTAACTTCAAATTTCGAAGAAATTATTTTGACGGATTGAAGGATGGAATCACAAACATAGCCTTCGGAACCAATTTCATGGCATGACAGTTGATGATTTTTTTTGTGCATCATATAGAAAGGATGGTGCCAGCAAGCAAGAAATACATCCCGGAGAAAAAATACAAATAAACGATCCTTCTTTGCTGAACAATGAAGTTCAAGAAGCAATGGCTTGCCGACAGACATTGTCTCAAATTCACAAAACAAATCCGACACAAGAGTGAGATGTAGCGCATGGCCGGGCTGGTAGAAGAGTGAAGAGAGGGGTCAAAGGCATCAATTGAAAGAAGTATTTACCCAATTTCTTTAATCCCATCTTCCAACAAAATCCAATAGCCACTCATAATCATGGATATGAAAATAAGAGGAGATTGAGAGCGAGATTGCATTACCTGCAATAAAGTTCAAATTTTCTCGGTGGCATTGGTGTGAGAAGGAATAGTTCTATTTTATGCTGAGGCTGGCGCGTGGTCACTAGTCTAACGAAGGAACAGATAACAAAGTGATAAGATGCCGGGCTGTCATGTCCCCATACTTGGGCAATGTCAATGCTTAACGAAGGAGATTTCCGACAAGTAGACGCTCATCAATAACATCCCAATAACATTAGGTATGCGCTGACCGGAAGGTCGGGTAGAATAGTCTGACAAGGTAATTTATAATACGAGAACCTATGAGCAGCAAACAAGCTGATCTAATGCGAACGGAAATCATTTGGGCAGATAAAGCAATTAATATGACGTCCGGTTTTAGGGACAACAACGTTCTAGGCCATGCTTGTGAGTGAAGTGAAATGGATGGAGCAGCAAGGGATAGTCTGGGAGAGTCTGTGTTGACACGACCCCGACTCCGACTGGTTGCTCGCCTGTGCTCGCTCCTCTTACCCCTAACTTGAATTTCCATTTTCTCGACTTGGATAAATTGTATAGTTGCAAATAAATCAGATACATAATTCCACCCTTGTTTATCTAGAAGTCCTCAGCCTTCAATATCTTAAGATATAACACGGGCAAAATCCTAGACTGAATATATTATTTGAATTATAATTTTGTGCCTATAACAGTTGTGACTAAATAACCTACAATGTCAGTGTTTGGAGCCAAGCGGGTGTTGAAAACACTGATAACTATTATACATTGTTATTATACGTTGGATTTTCTTATGAAGAAACAAAAATTTATTTTCCAATAGGTTGTTCAATTTAATATTGATTGTTCTTATCGCATAAACTTTGAACCTAATTTCTAAATGGAAATACGCAAATTGATTTTTCCAAGCCTAAATATAAAGAGGAAAATTCAAAATTTTCTATTCTATTAATATATAATCAAATACAAATTTTCTTTGTCTACGGTACAACATTAAACAAATGAATTACATGACGTTGCTAATTATTATGGTCCACAGGTTTGTTGAACGGCCTAGAAATTTGTATTCTCGCACTAAACCAGTTACTTCTTCTCTTCCTGAGTCCATGTCATACTGTTCTAACTATAGCTGATCATGTTCTAATGACATAGCTAACACTCACCATAAACATTACATTTGCGGGAGTGAGTAGGTGAGCAAAATCACTAATGCAAGTGGTACAATGAATTTAATAACTGCCATATGTGTAGGGGCGCAGAACAATAATATTTTTCAATTGTCCTCAAAGATTGTTCTCTTAGTAACGTGAATATCTGAAACATCGTATGCCGAACAACTATTAATTGACTTGAACAACGTATGTTTGATACTCTCAGCTGAACGAAGTAAAACTAGAAACAAAATAATAAATAGGATTTTAACTGGGCGATACGGCGCACAATTTATGATTTTTCTCGGGCAACACAAGAAGGGATTAATATTGGTTATGTGTTGCCCAGGCAAAATCGACTATTATGCCTCAGACGGTCCTGTGAAAATCCCTACTCTACTGACGGGTAGCTTAGTGAACATCATTGCTAGAGTCGTGCTTGTGGTGCAAACCAGTGATAATTCAACTGATCGCTTTGGCTAACTTGTAATAATCCAGTAGTGAAGAACAAGACATTCGCTCAATAGTTCTGTGTTATCGAGTACAGAAGTTTCAGACGGTAATAATCCGATGAAAATCCTTGTTGTAATCGTTGACGGGGTCGTCGCATGCGCATGCCCTCGCGTGCGCAATAATGCGGCCCTATCATTTATGCGTTACCAGCCAAGTTCAGTTGTGGTATTCATTACATTGACATAAAGCCATGCTTAATGTTTGTCGTGCATCATCTTTACTACCATGCAAGGCACAAAGTAATATACACTGGCCTGTGACTCGTAACAGCGCCTTTACAGGGCTATGAATCATTTATTGATCAATAAATAGTATCGTTACGACTCATGAAAAGTACTTGGGGCACATAAAGGATGCACACGATCCCTTTATGACCTTTAAGTAAATCACTGATAAACATTTTCATTATTCCAGCCGGGAGCAACAAGCGTCTACGATTGCAGTGATCACGTCGCCATCGTTTGACCGCCTCATTGCGGATCAATAATTATCCAATTGAACAGATAATGTGAGCACGCCAATGCATAACGATGAGTCAAATAAAAGCGGGACGGAATGATATTTGGGGGGTATGAATTATTATTACCAGTAATAAAGACCAATCATAAAGTGGTGTAGGGAAGAGCCTCTCGTGAACAGAAGAGGAAGAAAACTTTGAACAAGGGATAAGATAAGACGAAAAAATGTGTTTGGTGCGACAATGAACATGGGTTTGGTGATGTGGAACCAAGGATAGAATGATTACAATAGAGATGTACTACATCGCAAACAATGAAGAACATCGCTCCCTAAACCAGTAGTCGAGCGGCTGAGGTTGCTGTTGCTTAGTTCCGGCTCCCAGCGCCGACGGTTGAAATTGCGACCCACCCGAAATTCCGAATACCCACCGACACGTGGCTGTTGGGGAGCGAGGCTGGTGGGAGAGGAGTTATTGCTGATATCCGCATCGGATTTTTGGTTGGGATGACAGATTATACACAGCCACCCATATGGTATAACTCTGTTACTGTGTGCAACAGATCGATGTTTCTTGCAATGTATGTGTAGTAATGTTGATAATAATAATAATAATAATGATAATAGTAATAATAATAATAATGATTAAAATAGTTATAATAATAACAATAATATTAATAATAAAACAATAATAATAATTCCAATAATATTAATAATAATAATTCCAATAATATTAAAAACAATCTTTATCTAGGCACTCGATGGTACAATAATGGTTATACAGAAAGCCAGTTCAACAAAAAACATTCATACCAATATACATCAAAATTATCGTCTAAAAAAACGTGAAGACAAATCAAGATTGAGGTGCACGACAACAATTTATAGATTAAGTCTGAGACACGCGTACCAAAAATGCCGTTTATGTCATTTTCCCACATGAATATGTATAGAAACAACAATGTTGGAGAGGTTTAGTATAAGCCACCTATCAGTAAACATACTCGGGGTTGCATCTCAACCTGACAGCCGAACACATATAATGGGCCCACAACCTAAATATGCAGTTATTAGTCAAATACAATTCATGTTTATTTCGGGATCTTCCTGCACAAGCAGTATTCTGTCCCGTCCTCACTGTTACATACTGCCGCCAGGAAGGGATTATTCGAGTATTGAATTTGTTCCTGGAGGCTGTGTGCACTTTTTCTTGCTCGTACTTCCAGGCAATCAACATCATATTCTGCAAATACTAGGCTAGCCCTCGCTCATCTTGAGACACCCGCCAGCCTCCTGAATATGTACCATCAAAATGGTCGCTCCAGTTTGCTTTTTTCACCCCTGGGAAATTTACACCTCAACGAGTTTCAGTATATAGGATAACAGTACGTTTTAAAAAGTTGCAGCTTAACATCCGTTGTACAAAACTTGAATTTTCTAATTAGTTGGTTTTCAACCGCATTTAACTTCCGGTGTTGTTTGAAAATATCGTAATTATCGCACCGGTTATTTGTTATTAAATGCCCCATGTAAGGGAAAATGTCCACATACTCCAGCGGGGTCCGCTAAGTACCCAGTCCGTTCTGCACTGGAACCTCTGGTTGGGTGGTTTCACTTGCATACGCACTGATTTACTGGTATTGTACTCGATGTCTAGTTTCGCAGCCTCAGTCTCGCATATAGTTAGCATCGTCTGAAGAGCATCGGCATGTGGGTCCAGAAGGATTATGTAGTCTGCATAGCTAATCGCGTTAACACAGCATCCGTCAATGTGACACCCAACACAGCCAAGAGATAGTCGGTCACGTAAGCTGTCTACATACGCATTGAAAAGGAGAGGCGAGATTACCCCTCCTTGCTTTATACCATTAGTTGTTCGAAACGAGTTTGACAATCAGCTTCCCCATCGTATCACACATTCCTGCTGCTGGTACCAGTACTTTAGTAGTTTAACATTGTGAATTGATGCCTCTCTTTCGATGAGGTTTTTTAGTAGTGTTCAGTGATTGACATGATCAAACGCTTTTTAAGCATCCAAACAACAAAGGTACATAGTTGATCCTCCATCTGCTTTAATGTGAAGATAACCATTTCCGTCCCATGCTGAGGCTTAAACCCAAATTGGTTGGGCGGTTTACTCTGATAGTCGCCAAGCCTGTTCAGAATAACTATTTCTAGTAGCTTTGATGCAGCAGTAGCAATTGACATTGGTCTGTAGTTATCTTTATCGGTCACACATTTTATCTTCGATTTTATGATAGGTTTTTACAACAACATCCATTAGTAACCTAGGAAGGTAATTAAGTTTAAGGCAGCCATTGAAGAAAAGAGACCTGACCTGAAAAAATTCAAACAGGACCATACTTGAACACTTCCGTAGGTACATCATCCTTTCCCACAGCTTTAAAAAAAAAAGAGTCAGTGTCGTTGTTGACACTGTTCATGATACCATCAAAATGATCGCCCCACATATCAGCAATATTTCTCTCCCCCCGTTATGCTATTAACAGATTGAGAAACCGAGGAACAGAGCTATATTCAGTTTTAGATTTTTCAGTTTTTTCCAGGAATCAATCATCCGTTCACTGACCATTTTTTCTGACAGACTAGCTGCACGTAAATTATCCTATTTGCAGGCATTATTCGATCTAATTTTTTTTGTACAATAAGCTTGCTCGGGATTGGTTTGATTTGATTTGATTTGAGCCTCATTTCCACCAGAGCCTCAACGTGCGTCATGATAGGCTTCCCCGTAGGGCTAGACCATTGTTGATTCAGGTAAGTTCGCACGGCCTCGCGTGCGAAAATATTAGTCATGTCAAGATGAAGTCAGTACATATTTCGATTGGGGCATATTCGCGTACTAGCGCGTACGGGAGAGTGAAGAGTAAACGCGTATCTTCGTATAGTGTGTTGTTATTTATGGGGGTAATGGGGTGGAGACACCACCTCACTTGCACAGGTGTTTGGGGCTTAGACAGCTTCGTATAGTCCGGTGTGTTTTCCGAAAGCGATAAGCTTTTCACGGTAGGTTGGGTCCGTGAGAAGGCTTTGTAGGTTGCACGGGGGATTTAGGAACGCTCGTCGGACTGCCGCGACTGCGTTGCAATCCATCAGTAAGTGCTTGACGCTGATAGCCACTTGGTGGCAACAGGGGCAAGGGGGCGCGTTTGGTCCCAAGTCGACATCTATCAGGTGGTTGTGAGTTATCCACGTGTGTCCCGTGCACAAACGATTGATGAACACTTGGTCTTTTCTGTTGGTGAACTTTGTTTCCCATTCTCCGACTGAGGGTTTGACTGAAAGCATCTTTTTGTCCACTCTGTTGCCACATTTCATCCCATCGGGATGTTATATGATAGTTGATGATAGGGAACCAGTCCCAGTAATGTAATGCAAAAATTGTTCTTGGTGAGTAGATGCCAGTTTAGCGAGCGAGTCCGCAAGTTCGTTTCCTCTTATTCCCGCGTGCCCGGGGATCCAGCAGAATTCCACTGCCTGACCCGTCTCGGTCATCACAAAGAGATCCAGCTGCATTTTACGTAGAACTGGATGTTCGTAGTGCATTGTTTTAAGCCGGGTGAGGACACTCAGACTGTCTGAGAATACGACGTATTTGGGGAAGCGATGTGTTTTTGCGATAGAGATGGCTAGTTCGAGTGCGTGGAGCTCCGCAGAGAACACGGAGGCCTCTTGTGGGAGGGTGACCGAGAGTGGGATGTCCCCGCACACAGAAGTGGCTCCCACTCAGTCCGCGGTTTTGGAGCCGTCAGTGTATATGTGGTGGTGCTCTAAATATTCTTCCTCATGTAGTCTTAGGAATTCCTGCCGGTACGCGTTGGTTAGTGTAGTTGCTTTAGGGTACATTTGCAGGTCTAGGTTGACCGGTAGTGGGTTGATCATCCATGTTGTTGTGTTAATTTGAAGGATTCGGTAGGAAAATGAAGGCTTAATAGCGTTACGATTGTTGTATAGCGCGGTCAGCAGGTTGTCCACACGTAGGGAAAACGGTGGGCATATATTCTTTTTAGCCGCAAAAAGGCGTTCATCGGATATGTTGGTGATGTGGCTGATCGCTGGGTTGTTAATTAGACTTCTAGTCTTAAAATAGTATCGTAGTGAAAGTTTGTCTAGCCGGAGCGGAAGTGGAAGTTCGTTAGCGAGCACGTTAAGGGATTCGATTGGGGTGGAGCGGAACGCGCCGGTAGTGATACGCAAAGCATTGTTTGCGGTGGTCGGCAGAGGGTCGACAGTAGTTTTGGTTGCAAATTCGTAGACAACGGCTCCGTAGTCCATGAGCGATCGTATTATTGCTCTGAACAGCGTCTTTCCGGTGTCCATGTCGGCACCGAACTTCAGGGATGTTACCGATTGGATAAGTCCTGTCGACCTTTTGCAGCGAGTCGCCAGGGCTGCGATGTGGGGTCGCCACGTGAGTTTAGGGTCCCACATAAGACCCAGGAATGTGATCGTTTCTTCGTATGCTAAAGATGTGTTGTGCAGCGTTAGGTCTGGTTTCAGGTGTAAACCGGGTACGAGGGTAAAGTGCATGCTTTTAGTTTTAGAGGGTGAGAATCGGAATCCGTTTAAGGAAGCCCAGTTCCCGACTAGGTTTAGGCACTTCTGGAGTTCATGTTGAATTCTTATGAGGCTGTGGTGTCTGTGGCTTATTTGTAGGTCGTCCAAGTATAGTGATGAGAGCAGTCTTCCGTCTCGGGGATGAATGTCGGCTGACTGATCGATTTTGAGGATAAAAAGAGTGACACTGAGGACGTTTCCCTGGAGGACGCCCTTTTTTTGCTGATATGACGGAGATTGAGTGTCGTCAACCTTGACACTGAAGGTGCGATCTTGTAGAAATTGGTGGATGAAAAGTGGTAGCCGACCTCTCAAACCTTTACTGTGGAGATTCTTCATGATCCCGTATTTCCACGTAGTGTCGTATGCTTTTTCAACGTCGAAAAATAAGGAAACCACATGTTCTCTTCGGACGAAGGCCTGTCTAATGTCTGATTCTAATCGCACGAGGTGGTCCGTTGTGGAGTGGCGCTTACGGCCACCGCACTGGATGTTGTTAAGGCCTGCATTCATTTCAAAGTAATCAACTAGGCGTGAGTTTATAATTATTTCCATAGTCTTACATAGGACGCTGGTTAGGACAATGGGACGATACTCGGAATTGGCCAGCATCACGCCATAAGACATAGGCTGCTTTGCTTGCTTCCTGTAAGTCAGTCACATGCCTGTTCCACCTTGGTGACCTTTGGCTCCCCCTTGGTGTTCGCTGTTCATATGCCGCTCTGACGGTCATCAGAGCCGCCCCACATATACACTCGTAGGCTCGTCTAACTTGTCTCTGTCAGCTGCTGCAAGAATCCGTTGCACCTCTGGTGGCAAGCTCCCAAGCTGATTGATAAGTACTTAACAAAACAAATTAGTCTTAGCTTAGCCAAATTAGTCTTAGCCAGTTAATCGACTGTGTGGCGGTATATATTCCCAGTATATATATCCAGTTTATATGTCATAGAGCTACACTGCATCGCTTTAACAAGAAGAGCGGAGGATAACTACATATGGGACAGAGCGTAGTGTTAGTACCAAAATTGGACTCAATGTTTTGTTGGAGTGTAATGATGGTTATTGTTCACGTTTCCGTGTTCCCCTGAGAAAATGCAGAGTATCTGATGTGACTTTGGTATGTTGAAAGGGTCGGTGGGTGAGAGGGCCGAGCAGCACACAGACTGCGCCCACGTCAACACCGCATATACGACCTAAGCGACGTCATCCCACCAGCAATGATATGAAACAGGACAGGTTGAGGAACTTTCGCTGGATCTGGGGCCCCATACGCTGCCACCTCAGGCAGGTCTCTCTCGATCGAGGAAGACGGATGACCACTAGACATTTAGTTTTGTTTTCAAGCCTATTCATTTGAGATAATGCAAATTAAGTTAGATGTTACTAATGAAATTCGTTGGATAAAAATGATCAAAATTAGGATAAATAACCATCGAGACGAGGAAATTTACTTATGAAACGCAGTGTGGGGTTGGATGAGATCATCCAGACGGGTGCCCTCCGACCCGCTAAAACCTCTCCCACGGCCCCAGACCTACTGATAGGATGCTGAATGCGTTGCCTTCCTTTAGGGCCAAGCCCAGCCGCTGCTGGAACCATACAAATTATCGTGAATCTCCAGTTGCCTCCACCAACCTACGTCCGATCTCCTTCACAATTACTCGTCGTACGCCCCTGTCGTCTCCAAGGCTATTGACTCAAATTGTAACTCTCGCGTCAAAGTGCCATACTTCCTGCACATACGTGTCTCTGCCTCTGTAGCTGCAGAACCAGCTGAAATTGTAGAACCTATCAAATGCGTTCCCGCTTAAGTGTCCACTCAAGTACAGTCTCAGCATAAACTCTTACCGTTTTTGAAGCGGAAAACTGTGATGCCATCGGGCCTCTTGCCATCACCTTTATCCAAACCCAAAGGTTCTAGCACCGATGGTAGGCCGGCTCTCTGCAAAGATCTTCTGACGAGTCGTTCATCGCAGAGTGTCTGGGAAAACGGCCGGCACTGTACCAACATGATGGTCCATGCAGTCCCATCTCGTCCATTCTCTGACCGCAGTGACACGGATGCTGTTGGCAGATTTTAGATCCCACTCTCAGAGCAACGGCAATGCGCAGTATCTCTGGATCTATTTGAGTCCCCAATGATGGCACACAAGGACTGTTTGCATCCAGGGACCACTTTCTCAGCTTAAGATAGTCAGGAGGAGCGTTCTTGCCGTCTGATCCACAACAGCAAGCAGACCGTTCAGTGTGCCCTCTACCAAAGGCAAGTCCATTACTCTCGGTTTACTAATGTCCTGTCCCTCTAAGTGTGGGAAATTATTTCATTTTCCTTATCACACCTTACATTTTCTTTACATATATTACATCACAGACCTTTGAATGGGATAGACACCTGATTGAAACTTTGATTTTTCGGACTAGGCATATTTACCACATCACTATGATACACAACCGAAACTTACTTGGGTTTCGGCGGGGTTTCTGTCTTCACGAATGGCCACTTCAATGGCGTCGAAATCTTCTCTTCTATACACTGTCATTGTTTGGTAACTAATGAACTAGTGTAACTACAGCTAGTAAATGTCTACCTAATTCATGTTAATTCTTTCTACTGCTACAGTCACTCAACTATGCTAGTCTCGATGTCATCTTGAAGTATCCAAATTGTGTAGTTATATCCTGGGAGAGCACCGCAAATATACCGACACTCGCCATGGTTCGAAACGCACTGATTGCCCTAAGGCTTCTCACCCAAGCGGTAGCCGTCTTCCAAGCCAGCAGGCCGGCATCAAACATACGCACTGAACCTCAGGACATTTTAACACAAAGATGGTTAACTTCAATCTACAACAACTGCGACCTACTCTTTCTTACCATGATACAATCTTATTATCCTAAAAACCCTGGTATGAATTTAACTACTAAAAAACTTTAGAACGATAAACGTCCATGATACAAGAAAATACCTTGGCCTTTTACTCAATACGACAGAGGGAAAATATCTAGGAGGCAGCACAGAGCATGAACACCATTGGAAGTTGAGAAAAGGATGGGAAGGGGAGAAATCAAGAACCATTGCCACAACCCATACATCCCAAAAACATCAGATGTCCACGTCATACAGAACTAGATGGTTCCAATAACATACAAGTTACAGTTTTCTTTCCTCCGACGAGGCATTGTGGGTTTTATTCCCCACTCTAAGTTAATCGGATCACCGCGACGTCACCCTGCAGCTCTTCTATGTTATCCACGATGTTCACATCGGAAAGAACAGCTTCGACCAAGTCACTCACAGAATGCATCGACGGGATGAAGGCTGGAAGGGCTACATCTCCTGCTCTTCTGAGCCCGAGGCTTCCATAACTAACTGGCAAAGCTGCTTGGTTCCAAGATCTGTCATCAAAGGGAACATTGGTCATCCCAGTGACGGCATCCATCAACACCAAATCGAAACAACCTTATGTCGGACATTTTCTGCTCTCAAGCTAAGTAAATGACAGCTGAAACATTAAATAGTCATGATAAAGTAAACGTCGGTGATCAGACTTACTCTGCTTATTTTTCTTGAAATTATTGATCTAATGTAATGCTTGCATCCGTCTCGACATATTAAAAAGTTGAGAGTAGAGGATGTCCTCCAACAATGTCCATCGGTTGGTCCTTACTTTTCAACCCTAGTTTCCAGTTAATAATAAATTCACCCAGGTAGCAAATGTTGTCTTCAGAATAGCTCACGCTGACGAAGACTTGGTACGAATCATCTGTGTATTCTGATATTTCTATTATTTTGTCAACATGTCATTATACCTAAATACATTTTAAATCCTTAAATCCTTAAACTGTTCAGACACTTCCATGCAGATAGGCGGACGATGATCTGAGCACATATTGCAGTTTCTGAATAGAAAACACAATTTTCCAAAAATACAAATACTCGATGACTATCTGCTACAATCGAGATTTCATTCGTTCTGTCATCTTGCTTGCTTCTCAAAGCATCGGGTATACCCTCTTCGGAAAATTGTGCTCCCAGCAGAGTACACTGACTAATTGGAACCACTCTGACATCAGGTAGCACCAACGTAAAGCATCTCTCTGTATGGTCCCACACCTGAGGTGAGTGGTCCAAGATTGTCAATTCACACAATCTATCATTAACCTCTAACCCAATCGCTCGCGACTGATTAATCAGGCGCTGCACGTCCTAAAATACCTTTTCTGAGGTGTGTCCAAGGGTGGCATCATCAAAGTAACAGACATTAACCCTGATTCAACCGTTTGGAAAAACTCGTCAACACCCAGAGAGAAGATTGCCGGTCCAAATGGGTCTCCTTGCTGAGTACCAGTGGATGACTGCAGCACTTCTTCACCGTAATATAATAATGTCGGTTGCGAATAAGCTTGCCAAAGCAGTCTGAAACCGTCAAGAACGCGGTTCAGAGCCATTGTCAGAAAATTGTCTCTTTAGGTACAATTAGAAGCGTTTCGCATGTCAATTATATGAAATTCTCCTGTGATTACAGTTCAGTAAGTAGGGCATGGATGCATAGGCAGCTGCCCCACAACCCCCCCTTGGTTGAGAACCCAACTGTACGGGGTGAAGATAATGGCCGAGTTTTACAGACAAAGGTTCCCCTCCCACCTCAGTGGAAAGCCTTCTCAAAGTGTTTGCAACATATATCGGGCGGATGCCACCGTCCTTCTTCATCATAGCGGTAATAGAAGCTCCAAAGAAGGTGGTGATCATGGAATTGGGTACCTCGCCTTTCAGCACCATATTGGTGAATTTTGTCAGGTGCGACAGCAGACGGGCTTCCGCTTCTCCCGACTCTCGTTCTAGCAGAGCCGGGTGGATATTAGGAAATAGCCCCCCTAACATGTGGCTCTCACATAGGCGGCAGCGGGCTGAGGTCGGGCTGAGAGGGGATCAATGTTGGTCGGGGCTATGAGCAGCCAAATCTGGTTCGTCTTATTGGAGCAATGAGAAAGAACACAATTCTGTTGATAGTACAATAGTAGGGTATATAGGAGCAACAAGCTAATTTTGTCCGGTCTATGGGAGTTTGCACATAACATTTCAGCGGCGCGAAGGCGGTCGGTGCGAAGGCGGGCGGCGCGAAGGGGACGGAAGTTAATTGAGTCATTCAGACAGACGGACAGCTTTCACATTATTCATAAGGTATGTTAATAGGTTATATATGTTGATAAATTATATCAAACGTATGTTTACACATATTTATATAGGTATTTGCATTTCAATGCTGGGCATACTGTATTGCAATTCTATTGAATGTCATGTTGCATACATGCATTTACAATGCTAGTTCTCTGAATGTTTAGGGGTATTGATAACATACATTCACAAGTTAATTTGTTACTGGTAATAAATCTCACCGTTACATAATAAATTACATGCAGTATAAGAGGTTAAAAACCCACACTTTCATCCACGAATGTTGACTTTCGGACACGTTCAGATGAATTTTTCAACCATGGTAACATTTCTACGTCGTTCGCAGTTGATCAATTTACACGTGGCACAGATTCAATTAGTTTAATTTTATTTTCTGCAATTGTATTATCAGTACCCTTGCTGCTCAGTGTGAATAGAATTGTCTGTATCAATGGAAGCATTTAATTATAATTTTCTCGCTTTGGAAAACTAGGTGAGATTGCTCTTACAAGTTATATACATGTTCACTTCAGTATCATCACCCAAGAGTAGAATCGACTCATTCTTAGCGGTTGGATGCTTGGTACCAGCCTGATATTGAATTTAGGCAACGTTTTGTGTTTTCCATCTATTTATTTCATACATATACATGGCTATAGGAATAGTATGGTTTATTAGTTTGGCAGTTGGCGGGTTGATGTATATATTTCTTAGGATGCAGTAGCTTATTTACAAGATTCTGTATACTCCATACCGTATTATTCAGTTTCGAACCAGATATATCGGTGTTCCATTGACGCGGTGTTCCCAATAGTGAGAGTAGCTGAACGATATGGATTTATTGTAAGTTATTATATTGTTATGTATACTTATTAATGATCGGTTGATATATGTTGAATTTGTATTGTTTTCAGAATTTTGAATAGTTATCTCATGCAGTTATAGGAATTTGTAGGATATGCTAGGTTTGCATCGTCCATTTAGCACATTATTTCCGGGCATAATTGGTCGGTTAATTCATCATTC
>SDVV010016920.1:0-14114 GCA_016164225.1 Gammarus roeselii | reverse complement strand
ATCGTTAGTTACACGGTCAGCAGCACGGTACATCGCTAGTTACTCGGTCAGCAGCACGGCACAAAGCTAGTTACACGGTCAGCAGCACGGTAAATCGTTGTTTACAAGGTCAGCAGCACGGTACATCGTTAGTTACTCGGTTCTGCAACACGGTACATCGCTAGTTACTCGGTCAGCAGCGCGGTACAATGCTAGTTACACGGTCAGCAGCACGGTACATCGTTAGTTACTCGGTCAGCAGCACGGTAAATTGTTAGTTACTCAGTCAGCAGCAGGGTACATCGCTAGTTACTCGGTCAGCAGCACGGTATTTTGTTAGTAACACAATCAGCAGCACCATACTTCGTTAGTTACACAGTCAGCTGCTAGGTACATTGTTAGTTACGCGGTCAGCAGCACGGTACATTGCCAGTTACACGGTCAGCAGCACGTTACATCGCTACTCGGTCAGCAGTACAGTACATCGTTAGTTACATGGTCAGCAGCACGGTGCATCGTTAGTTACTCGGTCAGCAGCACGGTGCATCGTTAGTTACTCGGTCAGCAGCACGGTTCATAGTTAGTTACACGGTCAGCAGCACGGAACATCGTTAGTTACACGGTCAGCAGCACGGTGCATCTTTAGTTACTCCGTCAGCAGCACGGTACATCGCTAGTTACTCGGTCAACAGCACGGTACATCGCTAGTTACTCGGTCAGCAGCACGGTAGCTTTGCACAGAGGCAGTATCGTAACCAATGAGTGACAAGTGAGTTCGAAAACACCATCGCATACTGTTCTTTGCGTCTAAGCTCCAAAGTTTGCAAGTTTCCAGGGTATAGAAACTTTTGCTTGCTGCATCAAAATAAGAGCCGGTCACCGTTCTAAGCCGAATATCGCTCCGAGACCGAATATCGTCTCGCAAAGGTGGAAGTTTTCAACTTAATTGGAGATATTGACTATCATCTCTTTAGAGCGAGAGCAATAAGGCACTCAGAGGGATACCCCCTGGGGTATCCCAGGCTCGCCCGCCTCCCCGCGGTGTCCTCGTTCACCATTAAATTTCATTTGTCCCTTTGTGTAGATACGTTTCGAGTTAGAAGATCCCTCCACCGTCCCCCCTTTCAGATTGTAGCTATTTCTCCCCCCCCCACCCCTTTGGTGCACAAATAGGTGAGCCCCCACTGACACCGGGGTTGGAAAAGAAAAGAAAAAACGGTTACAAAAAAGTTTGTATAAAAAAAACGTACATCAAAAAAATTTAGCTTGAAGTCTAGTTTTGAGATTATATTTAAGTGAATTTAATTTATTTTAAGACCGTATATAAATATACTTATATACAATTCAAGTTGAATGTAAATAAGGCCCCACCTTCATTACCCAGAACCCCGGGTAGAAGCCGGGGATCAAACAATGGGCAAAACCATGCTCTATGAGAGAGGGGCTGACGGCCCCTCCAGAGCGTCACACTCAAACCAGTCTGCGACGAAGAATGACGAGCTCCTCATGGGTTCCTCATCGACAGGAGACCTGACTGGGGTCGTTGTCGATGACACAAATGAACGCTTCTCGAAGCTGGACGCGAGTGTGATCGGAATGCAGAATGTCCTGGGCAAGATGAGCAAAATGATGGGCCTTCCCGAGCTGGAGACTGAGGACTGCTCGGCGCTCTCCAGTGAAGTCGGTGAATGTCTCACTAAACTCGAGAACCTTTTTGCAACTATGAATACCCGACTGGATCAGCTGATGAAGAGGATAGAGGCAAGGGAGCCCGTAACCTGTTTGTGTGATTCCGCCTCTGACCTCTCTGATAACATCGCTCTCCTCCCAGCCAAAATTCATAAAGCCCGAACACCAAGCACCGTAAAGAGGAGACAATACACTTGATTTGAAGACCACAACCTATTCAACAACGGCCCTAAATTCTCCGAACACTTGAAATTGACATTAGATGTCAATGACAGACCGGATATTTGCCCATATAAACTACGAGAAGAACTGGGCTCCATGACTAGCCAACCAATTCTCAACATCACGGCCAGTGGTGACGATAGCTTCAGTATCAAAGTAGACACAACTTCAAAGTGACAATATACTCTCCAAAAACAGAATATGCGAAAAGCCTTGCAAAATCATACCACACCCATCTTTTTTCATGAGTTCAGGCCTGATTTACATCGAGGGTCTCCCGAGTGATGAAGCCGACGAGCTCATCACCGGACTCGTACAATACGAGGAATGTATAGTTCAAGCGAAAATCGCACAAAAAAATCAAACCAAAACGAAACACCCCCACGACCCTTCGGCCTAAATTCAAATGCCCCACCCCACCTAACTACATAGACATACCTTTCTTTGACGCCAAAACCAAAGTTACACCCTTTGAAAGACGTCCGATGCGATGCTATAAATGCCAGAAATAATTGTCACGGTAAGCAAAGATGCTCACACTGCTCCCAATACGACCACGATAAACGGGACGATCCCTTGTCGTGCCCATCCGAAGAATCTCACTGCTTTTACTGAAAGGTAAACGGCCACCCTACAGGACACGGAAACTGCCCTCAGGACAAGACTGAGAGGAAGATCGTGCAATACCAAACGGAGCACGAAGTCGGGCGACGAGAAGCTGCGGCCGCGATTCGCTCCCCCCAAGCTGACCCTCCCACCCAGTAGAGAAGATCAGCATCATTTCATACCCATTTCCTCATAACGCTTGTTGAAAGCGGTGCAAACAAATTTACGCCCTCAATGAACCAATTCACCATGATGAACTGCTCTCCAAGCAGCTGGGAGGCAGACCGATAAACATAAACAGACATGGAAAGAAGTATCTGGCCCGCGTCGTGAATATCGAGCAAAGCAATGCTATACAAAGGATTACCAAATAGACAAACACAAATAAGCTGTCGAAATACATCAGTTCTTCAATGCTACTAGACGAATTATGTACACTTCCAATTACACTCCCATAACTGACCTAAGGGTTTTTGCAGCAGGTTTAACAATGGATTATGGAGTCACCAACGTTTCCCTAACAAAATGGATCAAACCACAAAACCTCCACACCACCGCAAATCAAATATCTTTCCCAGGACGTGACACATCGGAATTCATAGTAGTCCCGGGCGAACAGGGAAAAACAACAACTTACCCAGTAGCGTCATGGCCTGCAATGTGCAAAAAATGCCTGGAATACGGCTACGTCATCAAATACTTCCAGCCATACATATCCCAACGCTGTAAGAGGTGCGCCGGCGAGCATGACCGAAAGGACTGCACAGCCCACCAACCTAACTGCTATCACTGCTCATGCCTCCATGATCAGGTGACCGCGACTACCCAAAGCAGGTGGACCGAAAAGCAAAGACAATCAAACAAAATGACCGTAGAGTCACACTAAAACAAGCCATCCAAATCTTTTACGAGAAAAACCCAAACTGCCGTAATTTAAATTACGTCAATACAGTTAAATCTACAACTAAGTCTTCCCCACCAGACGACACTCGCGTACCGTCAACAAAAACTATTACCATGACCCCAATACCCCTCTCCAGTACTAATAATACCACAACTAGCCCAGCGACCGCCCTCGTAATAGAAACGGGCGTCCCAAGTAACGAATCCACCAATGTCCAGGAGAGCACTGCGATGGATGCTGCCTCGGTCGACCACGAGGAGAGGTCCAATAACCCGAAAGTCAAAAGGCGATGAGACGAAGATTCCTCCGACGACGACCGCGGGGTACACGACGCCCTCTCGTCACGAAGCAAAAAAATAAGAAACAGTCCTCGAACCACAGCTCGCCTCGATCAGAGCGTTGAACGACTTCTGACCGTCTGAACTGGGACCGCACCCAGCGAAAACCAAAGTAAGGTATTCAACCATCAGCTAACATGCCCGACACCAGAACATCTCACACGTGAGAACGACCATCGCCTGTGCGATGACGCGTTGAAAATCTGATCGACTATCCACCGCACTCGACTCAAATATCCCATCGACTAATACTCAGCCCATCATAACGTTTAAAAAACTCTCCATAGAAGAGAAACGCACTCGCTCAAGAAGCAAACACAAAGATCGCACTCCCTCGTCCTATTCCTCCTACAAGAGCACTCACAGCCGAGAACGCAGTGAGTCTAGGAGATCATGTTCTATAGAAAGCGGACGCTCTTGCGAACGCTCTCGATTTAGGACACCTGCGCCTCATAGACACGAAAACCACGAAAGTTCCTACGAACCACGCGACCGCTCTAGATCATCAAGATCTTGGCGTGAAACAGGTCCGAAATGAGCAACGACACAATACTTCAGTAGAATTGCCAGGGACTTAGAAGCAAGAAAGATGATTCATTATCGCTAATGTCCACCCATAAGCCTTTGGTGGTAGGCCTCCAGGAGATCAAACTCCGTGACACAGCCCATTTCACAATCCCTCAATATGTCATGCACCGTCGCGAAGGTCACAATAATGTGACTGCACACGGCGGAGTGGCACTTATGATCCATCAAAGCATACCTCATCACCTCCTTCCTCTGAGAACAGAACTCCAAGCTGTCGCAGTAAAGATATGTATCTCAAGACCAATTACAGTGGTATTCATCTACTCGTCACGAAACCACGACCTCACGGAGGCACTAATGACCGATCTGCTTAACCAACTGCATCATCCCGTATTCCTCCTTGGAGACTTCAACAGCTACCACGAAGTGTGGGGATGCGTGAGAACCAACCCCAGGGGAGTGATAATGGCCAACACTATAGACACTCACAAACTAGTCCATGTCAACGACGGACAACCCACACGGATCACCCTCGAAAGTGAAACCGCCATCGGCTTATCAATCTGTTCCCCCAATTTAGCTCCCCAACTCGTTTGGGGAGTCCTGCCTTCAACATATGACAGTGAGCACAACCCAGTGATTATGTCGCTCCTTACTAACCCCCCGTACAATCCCATCACACATTAACTTCGATTCAACTACCGGAAAGCCAGCCGGGAGGAATACTCGACACATGTTGCATGAAACAATGTAGTGGGCCTTCCCGAAGACATTTCAGAGCGCGACCTTGTCATACATCTATACGAGAAATTTCAAAGTGCAGCTGTCGCATGCATTCTCCAATATTTACCCTCAACCATTTTCCCAAAACCTTGGTGGTGCCTGGAGGTACAAGAAGCAATGGACCAGCGTGAAAGAATGTACGGGGCAATCCGCCGTGCACGTTCCCTCAGGAACCGAGTAGCCTGGAAAAGGGAAACTTCCGTGTTCCGCAAACTTAGCGTGGAGATGAAGCGCGAAAGCTGGATCAAATTAGTTAATACAATCAATCGAAACACCCCTCTTTCCCAAGTGTGGGGAAAAATCAGACATATTCAAGGTCGCCCCGAGCGACCTATCCACATACTGTCGGACGGAGACACTGTCTATTCTTCGTACGCGGACATCGCGGACAAACTAGCTCAGACTTTCAGCCAAATATCGCAATCAACAAATTATACGGCTTCTTTCCAACTGGGAAAGGCCAGATGAGAAAGTGAGCATATCGACTTCACTTCGGCGAATGAAGAATTTTACAACGAACCTTTCTCCCTCCATGAACACACAGTATGCTATCGATCACACTCGTGAAACCTCACACGGGCCGGACCGAGTGCACGTCAATATGATCAAACACCTTCCTGACATCGCTCTCCAGCACCTACTAAATGTGTTCTGTACGTTGTATTCAAATTCATTCTTTCACAATAAATGGCGGGTATCCGTAATTATCTCGATACCCAAACCCGGGAAACGTCACAGCGACCTGCATAACAATCGTTCCATCGCCCTAACTCGCGTCCTATGTAGCACTATGGGAAGAATGATAAGCTCCCGTCTTGTCGACTACCTTAAAATGCATTCAGGTCTTAACAACATCCAGTGCGGTGGCCGTAAGCGCCACTCTACAATGGACCACCTCCTAAGACTAGAATCAGACATTAGACAGACCTTCGTCCGAAGAGAACATGTGGTTTCCATATTTTCGACGTTGAAAAAGCATACGAAACTATACGGAAATACGGGATCATGAAGGATCTCCACCGTGAAAGTTTGAGAGATCGCCTAACACGTTTCATCCACCAATTTCTACAAAACAGCACCTTCAGTGCCGAAACCTAGTCGGGAACTGGGCTTCCCTAAACGGATTCCGGTTTTTGCCCTCCAAACCTAAAATCATGCATTTTATCCCTGTGCCCGGTTTACACCTAAAACTTGCCCTAACGATGCACAATAACCTTCTAGTATACGAAAAAACGATAAAATTCCTGGGTCTTGTGTGGGACTATCGCAAACAATGCTATGCGTATCACAACCGGCGCGTTCCGCTCCACCCCAATCGAATCCCTTAAAGTGCTCGCTAACGAGCTTCCACCTCCGCTCCGGCGAGACAAACTTTTGCTACAATATTATTTTAAGATTAGAAGTCTAATCACCAACCCGGCAATCAGCCACATCACCAACAAATCCGATAATCGCCTTTTCGCGGCTAAAAAGAATACATGCCCACCCTTTTTCCTACGTGTGGACAACCTGCTGACCTCGCTGAACATCAATCGTAAAGTTATTAAGCCTTCATTCTCCTACCGAATTCTTCAAATTAACTCACCAACATGGATGATCAACCCACCACCGGTCAACCTAGACCTGCAAGTGTACCCTAAAGCAACTATTCCAACCAACGCGTACCGGCAGGAATTCCTAAGACTACTTGAGGAAGAATATGTAGAGCACCGTTATATATACACTGACGGTTCCAAATCCGAGGACGGAGTGGGAGCCGCCGCTGTGTGTGGGAACATCCCACTCTCAGCCACCCTCCCACAAGAGGCCTCCGTGTTCTCTGCGGAGCTCCACGCACTCGAACTAGCCATTTCTATTGCAAAAACAGATTGCTTCCCCAAATACGTCGTATTCTCAGACAGTCTGAGTGTCCTCACCCAGCTCAAAACACTGCACTACGAATATCCCGTTCTTCGTAAAATGCAGCACGATCTCTTTGTGATGTCCGAGACGGGTCAGGCAGTTAAATTCTGCTGGATCCCCGGACACGCGGCAATAAGAGGAAACAAACTTGCGGACTCGCTTGCTAAAATGGTATCAACTCACCATGAACATTTTTTTGCAATACATTCCCGGGACAGGTTCCCCATTATCAACTCTCATAAAACATCCCGATGGGATGAAATGTGGCAACAGAGTGGACAAAAATTGCTTTCAGTCAAACCCTCAGTCGGACTATGGGAAACCATGTTCACCAACAGAAAAGACCAAGTGTTTATAAACCGCTTGTGCACGGGACACACGTGAATAACTCACAACCACCTGGTGGATGCCGACACAGGACTAAACGCGTCACCTTGCCCCTGTTGCCACTAAGTAGCTATCAGCGTGAAACACTTACTGATGGATTGCAACGCACTTGCGGCAGCCCGACGAGTGTTCATAAATCCCCCGTGCAACCTACAAAGCCTACTCACTAACCCAACCTACCGTGAAAAGCTTATCGCTTTCGGGAAACTCACTGGACTATACGAAGCTGTCTAAGCTCCAAACACCTGTGCAAGTGAGGAGGTCTCTCCAACCCATTACGCACAGAGATATCAGTACATTTACGAAGATACGCGTTAACTCTTTACTCTCTTGTACACGCCAGTACTCAAATGTGTCACAATAGAAATATGTACTTGATTTCATCTTAACAAGACTAATATTTTCGTACGCGAGGCCGTGCGAACTTACCTGAATCAATGACGGTTGCGTCCTACGAGTAGAGTATATAACTACAAAAACCGTTTTCTAGTGTCACTTTTGGTGCGCAGGGGGTAGGGCGCGATGTATGCAACCTTTGACTCAAGCGGCCGTACGGGGGTTCGCGCAGAAATAGGGAGCGGGGGGCGTAGGGTAGGACGGGGGTCAGGAAGCGGAAAGCTTATACATGTTAACAGGTTATATATTTACATGAGGGTATTAGCAATTAGCAATTCCAATGTTTGGGGGGTGTTGCAACTTCGTTGCATGTCATACTGCATGTTCAATGCTGTGTCCTCTGAATGTTTTTTGGGGTATTGATAAACATACATTTCATAAGATAATTTTCATTGATAATAACTTATATGTAGTATTATATATTAAAAAGCCTCCCTTTCCGGACACCTTCATGATTAATTTTCAACCACGATATCATTTTCCACGTTGTTCGATATTGATCAATTTTACATGTGGCATAGATTCAATTAGTTTATTGTTGTTTTTATCCGATTGTATTAATCAGTACCCTTGCGCTAAGCCTTACTTACTTCTGCAGTAACCCCTTCATTCGTATTTCTTTGTAAGCTAACCGATGAAGGAAAATAGATACAATATTTACAGGATGACTGAACCATTCATAGAGGAGAATCACTGAAGAGTATAAGTGACTCATTCGATGCTTGATTGGTGGGTTCGTAGCTGTGGGGGTTGGGATATTTTTGTATGCTTTGTTCATTTATCACTATATATTCTTTTATAGGATCAGTGTGGTAGGCATGTCTTGTAACTCAATTTGCAGCCTTAGTGTGCGAACGGCCCTGTTTGTACCAGCCTGAAGGTAGGATAGCAGGCAAGGTTCTGTGTTTCCAATCTTTTTATTTCATATGTATATAATAGCTTTAGAAATAGTAAGGATTATTCGTCAGGTTGTTTGCGGGTTAATGTATAATTTTTTCTTAGGATGCTGTATGTTCGTTACGTGAATCTATCTATCCATATTGCATTATCCAGGTTATAACCAGATATATCAGTGTTCCATTGACGCGGTGTTCCAATAGCGAAAATACCTGAACGATATGGATTTACTGTAAGTTAAAATATTATGTTATGTATACTTAGTAATGATCGGTTGATATATGTTAAATTTCTAGTTGTTTTGGGAATTTCGATCAATTAACTCATACAGTTTTAGGCATTTTAGAGTATTTCAGGTTTGCATCTTCCACAATATTTCAGGCATAATTGGTACGTTATTGCATCATTTTGGTATTTTTATCTGCTTATATGACATTCTGTTACGATTAAGCCGTAGTTACTTTAGTTAAAGAGGTGTTTATTAATCCCTGTTTTGGACTGAAGTTGAGGCTAATTTCATTAAATTTTGTATGTACTATACCGTATTTACTATAGGATTCAGTTGTGTCGCTCGCATGTCTTGGTATCTTATTCACATTTCTTGTTTGTTTGGTTAAATGCTAGTTCATTCGCGTTCATCACGTTTTTGATGTATGTTTTGGGTATGGTAGAGAATTAATCATCTCGCTTTGTTATAACTAGTGAGTTTACGTATAGGTCTTTCAGTTTTGTATGTTCTCTGTTGAATTTCCATCTTCAATGCAATCTGGTGGTTATTTATACAATTTAGGATATATTACGTGTGTATCTGCAATATAGAACATTATTTCAGGCATAATTTAGTCACATGTTGTTAATTTTTAGTGTTTTGTACATCTTCTTTCATCCTGATACAATATTTGACGAGGTTATTAAAGATACAGAACAGACGATTTGTTGCAAACTTGGTCTTGCTATCAGGTTATTGTATGTTTATTTTAGGTACATTCTTCAATATTTAGGAAGAGTTAGAGAGTCCCCCAGGCAAAAACCTAGTTATGTTTTTGTCTGTTGGTATAAGTAAACCAATTTACTAGGATGAAAACCCTAGTGTATTACACTTTTTAGTCTGAATTAGAGCAGAGTAGAGCATCTTATTTAGCTATTTTATATGTTGTTGTTGTAAGTTTTTTTTTCGCGACAATCATAGTAATGTATGTTTAAGAGGTGTAAGTCCGTACTGCATCTTTGTGGAATTTTCGTATTTGAACCCTAGCAAGTGTTTAATGTAACGTTTAGAAGACGATTTACTGGATGGAGGGGTCCTAGTGTAGAGGTGGTTTACACTCTTTGGTTGTCATTTTGGAGTTCATCCATGTTCAACGTGAATTATGTATGGCCTTGTCGATGTCGATTTTAAGTTCCATGCGTTTGTTTGTGAGGTTTCGCAACAATCTGCTCATCGTTGTTGTGGTGTACTTAGATTGTTAGTGAATAGAAGCCTAGCTTTTTATGGCCACACACTCTCTGAGACTCATTCTAGACCACTGTACCTGTGACTAGATTCCTGGGTCCATCCAGGATGTGACTTTGTTCGATTTTGTTCAGAGACGATGGGTTAAACAGATGCGAGGTACGTCTGATGTATTGCACGTGACAGGGTGTTACCTCTAAATTTGTTATATATTAGTGGTAGATTGCTGAGAATTAACCTAGTAAAGCATTGTAGAGTTTATTTTTATGACACAGTGGGCTTAGATTTTTTGTTCTGCTAGAGGCATAGCATCAGTTAGATCTAGGAATTTATTATAGATTTGAATGGTATCGCAGTAAATAATAACATTATTCTCATGAACTCGGTGTTAAATGTCAGGTATTTTTAGTATGGCTGTTATGTTAGTACATGATCTTAGTAATGAACCAGATCAAGTGGGATACTGGAATAGGATTTGTCATCCGAGTGTGGTAGGATTAACCGTATGTAATAGTTAATCATCGTTTTTTAGGGTAGAGTAGATAATCTTATTTAGCTTTTGTATAGTTGTTGTTATACATTTTGATTGGTTATCATAGAAATATATCTGTATTAGGTAGGAATTCGTTTGATTTTTCATGGAATGTTGGGTATAAAATACGCTTAATTGGATGTAATGCTACAAAAATTGGTAGGTTTTACCTCTCGACGCTGCATTTTAGTCCGATTCGTTGTCATCTTGGAGAACTAATCTATCGGATTTGTGTAGAGTGTTAGTGTTGAAATTCTTCAATAATTGAATGTACATCTCAATTACGTTATCCAATCGCAGGTCTTTACTTGATGATTATTCCTGCATGTCATTCTTTTATAAATGTTTGTAAGACGTTTGCAGTTTAGACACTTAGAAGTTATTGATCAATTCAGGCTTTGTTATGAGACTGTGTTCTAATTCAGAATACACGCCTTATTCGAGTATTAAAAAAGATCCACAATAGCAATTTTTCACTAAAGGTCTGTATTGTAGACGGGCACTAAGCCTTACCCATCCTAATCTAATATTACCAAGAATTGTATATATTTTCCCCGTTTTCATACTTATGTTAGGTATTTTCTTCATTGATTCAACCTTCATCCTTATCAAATCTATCCACTTGACTCTAGTTTTACCAATCTTTAGCAGATGGTGTGCCTACATATATATATATATATATATTTTTTTTTTCACTTCGCTTGTTACATGTCCAGTAATATCGACCAGTTTCGAGTAATGTTAGGTCATCGCTCGTTTGTGGACTTTCGAGTTCAAAACGTTTATGTTAGCTTACCCCATACGTCAGTGAGTCGTACGAGTGTTACAGCGTTAGCAAGATTTATGTACGGTTTAACTGTTAGTGTAAGATTTTTTTGTAGTGTTGGATGTGTTGCTCTTAACATTTTCGTCTAGTATATCAAATATTGAATAAATCCACTCTAACAATTCTTCATACAGATCTGCGTTGTAAGGTCCGCAATCCACAAGATCTAGGATATAAACCATGTCTAAGGTAAATGATTAGCGAAATATTTATCAATGTACGACAACATAGATCAAATATCGATGAATGCAAAAAGAGTTACCATACGCTGCCAAATACATTAATACGTAGGCAACCTAACCTAACAGTCATCCTAACCAATATTTATGTATTTTTTATTCAAGTTTGATGCTCATGTATGATATTGATATGTATGAATCTCTCCACTAGGGCTATTTATTTACCATATCAAAACCAGTTTGAATACATTCCTCCAATTTGATCCAGCAAATATCCTTTTGCATATGTTTAGATTCCAGAATTTATCGATATCTTTGTTACATGTGTGAATGAGACTCAGCATGTTGGTTCCAAAAGGACAATTTCACTTCATTGTTGCATTTTTTATGTGGATCAGTTATACGAGATATTAGGTTCGAATATCTTGTCAACCTAACCAACTTAACCAATAATTATATATTTATATTCAAGTTTGATGGTTATGTAAAATATTTAGTAATTATTTTATGCGATGTACGTGACAAACGCCCTCCACATGGCTCTATTTACATCGTTTTTTTTAATATCACACACCACATACACAGATCACGCTTTTGTACGCGAATCCAGGGTCCGTCTCGGTATACTAAAGACGTTTACAGGGGTGAATACCGTCGCAATGTAGACGCATACACTTATTTGTATCCATATACAGGAGCGGTTATCATCTGTAGCATTTTACCTATGATCTATGATCTTTTTCCATTAGAACAAAAGTCCCTTGTTTTTGTTACAAGATATTTAATGTGGACTGGCTTTACGACACGTTAGGTTAAAAGATCTAATTAGCCTATCCTAGCCAAGGTATTCAAGAATTAGGTGTCATCTTTTGAGATTTTTTTCTGCTTGCGTATGATACTTATTCATCTAGTGGATCAGCTTCACGGCATGTTATGTTAAAAGATCTAATCATTCTAACCTATCATACCCTACTGTATCTCAGAAATGATGAATTTTCCGATCGACTTTTTGATGATTGCATATGACTTTCAGTGCTTTGTGATTAATGCCTAACAAATATCTCCACTTGTCTCTAAATTTTGATCTATTCTTTGCAGTTTTGGTGCATACTTCCAATTTTGATCCAGCAATTTTCATCCGTTTTCATTGATAATACCCACTTTTAAAACTTGGATGGATTGAATGTTACAAGTAATTCATATTTGATTCCATCATACAAACGGGCTCTTCATCTCATACTAGATCTACCACATTTTCTCGTCAATATCTCCTGACACTTCATCCTTTGACGACTTGCACAGTTGAATTGCCTTCTTCTTTCCAATAATTTTTTCATACTCTTCACGACGACAGCGTTTCAAATGTCTCCACACGTTTCTCGTGGATTTATGTTTATTCGATTTTATTTATTTCTGGCAAAGTTTACAGACCCCCATCCCCCCAATTTATTTCGAACTATCGAGGACTTAAGCTATAACCCATCTTTCCACAACAGAATCCCAAAATTGTCTGAGTATATACTCATCGGACTCTGATTTATATCTCACCATTCTGTCACACATATACATCATTTACCCTGAAATAGGTTTATGGGTACCGTTGCACCCCTTGAAATATATTCTCCTACCGACTTCAACAATTACGATGTTGCCTCCGTCTGACACAATGTATGCAATTCATCATCCTTATCCTTTGAGTTTTTAGGATAATATAAACAATTTAATTTAGTATTTGTTCATAGTTTTATTGCTTTTTTATCAGTAATAATTACAGATCTTGCTGAATGCGTCAATGTTTATGCATTCTTGTATCAACATGGTGTGTACATACATCCGTACCCATCATCACTTTGCAGCAGTCTCCTCTCAAATTCCTTCATATAGTCCACTATATCTTTGATGCGAATACGGAAACCTGCTCCATCCCCGTATCTCCATAAATGTAGATCCCTGCATTTCCATTAATGTTCTTCTTCTTTTTCTGTGCGAGCTTTAATTATTCGAAACCCCATCATACGCTTCAGATTTTCTTCAGTCCCTAGATAGAATTTTATTTCTCACTAACCCAACTTTCTTACATGTGTGGAAGTTTGCTGCTTGGGACATATCAATTTCAAGATATACCTTCTTTTTCTCTTTGAACTCTGTTACATACGACTGAAATGTTTCGAAATCAGTCACCCAAATCCTGTTTACTTCATTGTTCTCCCATATATGGAAAAAAGTTCCCGCTCATGTAATTCTTGTTCTCCGCATTTGTAGATAATTGATATCTCCATCACTTATATATTCTGAGACGATACGCACGTATCCGCTTGTTCTCCACGTATCAATGACTCCATTCTCCGCGTGCAGATACCTTTTATATCATGATTGTATGATACATCTTGCAAAACATTCGGCCTATCATCGCTCACCGTGGTCAACATGAATGTATGTATGTACGTGTATAGAGCTGTGTACACGTACATGTGTATATTCGAGCGTATATAC
>SDVV010016919.1:0-14114 GCA_016164225.1 Gammarus roeselii | reverse complement strand
ATCCCGCTGTCGGGATGGTCGTGGGTGGGGGGGGGGGCCCGGCCATTATGACGCGGCGGGGGTAAACCAGTGAAAACTGTCGGGCCCTGCTGCTGACGGCGATTCCTCGGTACATTCGGGACCCAGAGTGTAAGTTGAGGGGCTACCGGCCGGACCCTTTAGCACAAAAGGGCTAAGTTGTGTGAGTGTGAGCGTGTGAGGGTGTGAGGTGCGCCTTGCCGTCGGCCACCCCCCTTTCTGGGGGATGCGGCCTAGTGTCTGTATCCGTATCTGTATGATATATTTAGTGCAAGCGACTCATGTCACGAACGTCGAAGTGGGCGAACCCCACGGGAATAGCGACCACAACTGTATCCGTTTTATGATTAAGCTCAAGTTGAAAACGTCAATTAACTGCACAAAAATCCTTAACTTTAGATTAGCTAACTTTGACATGCACTTCAAAATATTGAAAATCACCATGTCCCTTGCAAAAACAGGCGAACAGCAGTCAATCAGCCTAAGTACTGGAAAGGTGAATTGCAGCGCATTCAGTCGCGAAAGAAAGCAAAGCACTCAACTAAAAAGAAGCATCCACACGACGATGCTACAAAAAATGAATACAAAATCAGCAGATGGATTTTCGAGATGGTCCAGAAATGAAAAAAAATATTACAAAAATTAAATTGCGGCCAACGCCAGAACTAATCTGAAACAATTTTTCAGTTAAATCACGAACAAAAAAAATCCAGATCTGTAATTGGCTCTCCTGAAAATGATATTGGTGAGCTAGAATTGACGGCCCTCAAATGAGTGTCCTGCTTAACCATTTTTTCTTTTCTGTAATTACGTTAGAGGAAGCGGCTATTCCTAATCCTGAGGATATCATAGCGCAAGGACAAATCAAAGCCATCAGCACAGAGAACTATTCCCCTGCCGAAGTTATATATACATATATATATATATATACATATACAAGATTTGAAAGTCACAAAATCTCCCGGTCCGGACCAAGTTCATCCCAGAATACTGAAACGGACTATTGACGAAATTGACAAATATTTAGCAAATTTTTGCACCCAATCTCTCACAAATGGCACCTGCTCCACTCAATGGAAAGAGGCCAACGTCAACCCAATTTAAAAAAAAAGGGACAAAAAGTGTTCCGGAAATTACCGTCCAATTAGTCTCACCTCAGTCATGAGCAAATTGATGGAAAGTTTGATCACTGATAAAATTACAGAATTCCTAGAATTAAATCAGTTAATAGGCAACTCTCAGCATGGCTTCAGACGCAATCGTTCATGTCTTACTAACCTGATGCTCTTTTTTCAAGAATTTGATTGAATTTCACGACGCGAAATCTCCAATAGACATCATTTAGATTGACTTTCAAAAGGTTTTCGACGAGGTTCCTCACAAACGCTTGGTTAGTAAATTGCACAGCATAGGTAATCGAGGTGAACTCAATAACTGGAGAAAATGCTGGCTCACGGACAGACGGCAGCGAGTCGTACTTAATGGAGCTTCCTCCAATTGGGGTAAAGTTACAAGCGGCGTGCCCCAAGGATCTGTATCAGGTCCAGTTCTCTTCATAATATTCATAAACGATCTCGACAGCAACGTACTCTCGA
This sequence comes from Gammarus roeselii, assembly GCA_016164225.1. Taxonomy (NCBI): domain Eukaryota; kingdom Metazoa; phylum Arthropoda; class Malacostraca; order Amphipoda; family Gammaridae; genus Gammarus; species Gammarus roeselii. The sequence goes on along the minus strand of SDVV010016919.1, from coordinate 12,501 downwards.
ACATAGGTAAGTTTGCAGACGATACCAAGCAAGAAGGAGCAGGCAAACCAAAATCGAGTGTGTGCAGAGCCAATCAGACTTGAACAAAATTGTTGAATGGTCAGAAAGGTGGCAAATGAAATTCAATATCGACAAGTGCAAAGTTATGCACATTGGTCACCAAAACCCTAAACACGAATATTCAATGTCCGGAAAGAAACTGATACCTGTCACCGAAGAGAGAGATCTAGGTGTCATCATTGGTAACGACTTGAAAAGCAGCAAGACATGTAACGATGCAGCCAAAAAATGCAATAAAATGCTAGGCATGATATCCCGAACAATCTCGTACACGAGCAGAAATAGTATTCGCAGGTTATGCACTGCATTTGTTAGACCGCACCATAAGTATTCCGTTCAATTAGAGAAGGTCCAACGTAAAGCTACCAAACTAATCATTTTACTGCACAGTAAATCGTACGAAGAGAGACTGCGCGAACTCAACCTTTATTCGCTAGAGAAACGTAGAGTCAGAGGTGACATGATCGAAGTGTGGAAGATTATGAAGGGAAAGGAAAACGTCGAGCGAGCAAGCCTTTTCACTTCAGATGCGAACGGAGTGACCAGGAATAATGGATACAAAATTGTTGGCAAGCGATTTACATTCGATATCACGCGCAATTTCTTCACGTACATGGTTGTCAAAGAATGGAACAGACTTCTTGCGGAAGTTGCAAACAGCAATACGATCGAAAAGTTTAAGTCACGGCTCGACAAATTCTACCAAAATCGCCGCTAAATAGCTCCCATCTATAGCACTTTCACCAAAATATTCGTGAAAAATGGTGTTCGGCATTGACACCCATACGGTTAAATTAGTGCCCGGCATTGGCACTAGCACGGTAAAAAAAAAGGTGCCCGGCAATGGTACCTGCTCGTTGCAAAACGGTGTTCAGCAATGACAGGGTCAGGATTGGTTTAACGAGGAATGAAACTGTGACAATCTCAGATCAACACCGTGGGTCGGTGGATTTCTCTTCAGGTGCTGATTTGAGTTGTTTCAAGTATCATCGTAAGATGCTATTTCCTTCCACAGACTTTCCCTTTCTTGATCTATTAAAACAGAAAATACACAGACACAAGATTAGATTAGATTAGAGTGTCAAGGCTTTCTTGTGCACTGGAGTCAATTTCCTTCTGGCACCAAACGTCAAACCAGCAGCCAGCGCTGCATCAAGTCATCGTCAAATCATCGTCAGTCTCCGGGATTGTTTCGACTCACGGCATGCTTTGGTCACTACTGTTTATAGGGATATAGGGAGAGGTCACAAATGTGTCCTACTCAAAGTGAGCAAAGAAAACGGTGGTCCTCCGGGACGGAGGAGTTCAGAGGAAAGTAAGATTAAGTATGATCAATTCACAACAGATCAGATATTAGTTAGGAGGCCGGTTTCTTGGAGGTAACTGAGAAGTGGTTCCTCACTGAATTGTCTCGGAGGGAACTCAGTAAGCATTAGGCGGAGTATATTAGGAAGGTCCAGGAACCGGCTCCTAGGGAAGTATGTGCGCCGACCTTTCGTCTATGTGGGGCATTCTGCCAAGACATGGGCTATTGTAAGAGGGACTAGACTGTCCATGCAGTAAGGAGGTGGTGAAGCCTCCATTAGGTGTCTGTGTGTTAGTCTGCTATGTCCCATTCTCAATCGGCATAGTTACCTCAGTCCGTCGAGATCGGTTGCTTGATGAGACCCAGGGTATGGGTGCGTCTTTAATTGTACGCAGTTTATTTCTCATAGGAACATCGGACAAACCATGCTCTATTTAATTCGCACAGCTCTTTTAATCACTGGGTAAAAGTCTATATGGGAGTGTACGCTGTTCTGCTGGATCAGGAGCCGCTGCAGCTCTTTGTGCCGCTTCGTCCGCCCGCCCATTTCCCACCACCCCACAGTGGCCCGGAACCCAGCACAAACAAACATTCTTGTTTCTGGAGGACAGTCGCACAAACCAGAGCAAGATTGCTGAAACAACAGGGTGGCAATTGTTGAAGATCTCCAGGGTTTGAAGCGCACTGAGCGAATCACTGAAGATTGAGATATTGGCATCTGGAAGAGTATCAGCCGCCAAGAGAGCATCGGCAAGGGCCGTGAGTTCAGCAGTGAAAACTGACGCTGATGGCGGGAGTTTCCTAGTGACGACGCGCCCGGGGAGCACCGCTGCACAGCCCACTGCATCGTCGTCTTTTGATCCATCAGTGAAGATATGCAAGCATCAGCGTGATAAGTCTCCGCATGGGCTATAAAAATAGCTCGAAGATTTTGGGGTGCAACATCTGCCTCTCGGCCAGTAGAATAGTGAGGGCAGAGCATATTTTTGGTAAACGCCAGATGGGAATAGCATCTCGCGGGAGAGGGTCAACCATGATGTGTGATAGTCCAAGCTCAGCAGTGAGGAGCTCGATGCATTTTGAGAAGCTCGAGGAAGGAGCAAGATTGGGATGGAACTGTCTGATTGTGGTACACGTAGGGGAGGTGGGGCGAGCAAAAACATGGCAATAAAATTAGAGATAAATTTGTTCGTGTCGCAGGGCAAGACTAGGCTCACCAGTTTCACAAAGGCTGACAACAGGGGAGGAGCGGAAAGCTCCAGTACAAGCGCGAAGGGCGGCATTGTGAACTGGTTCCAGTGTTTTCAGAATATTTGGTTTCGTGGAGCCATAGACCAAGCTTCCATAATCCCATTTGGACTGGATAGCGCGGTAAAGGCGTAACGATGTCATACTATCTACACCCCAGGTGAAGTGCGATGCGATCCGAAGAATGACAAATCACTGTAAGCAGTCTATCTTAAGCTGCTGCACGTGGTACTTCCAGGTTAGCTTCTGGTATAATATTAGTCCTAGAAAGCGGACTGTAGGTAGGAAATGGATCATTTCTCCATAAAGTCTGAGGTCCGGCTCCGTGTGTGTACGAGGCCGATGGATATGAAGTGCACATGTTTTGCTTCTAGATATTTTAAAGCCTCGAGAATCTGTCCAGGCAACCACCTGGGCAATTGCACTCTGTAGATTACGTTGGAGTTGATACACAACTATCGCCGATGCCTATATCATAAAGTCGTCAACGTACACTGACCCATTCACAGAGGGAGGGATCACCCCCCGTGATCCCATTAATGGCAATCACGAATAGAGTACACGAAAGAACGCTACCTTGGGGGACCCCCCCCTCATCATGGGTAGGTGTTTCCGAAAGGAGATTGCCGATTTTGACAGGGAAGACTCTCCGCCGCAGGAAGTTCCTGATAAAAAATGCTAAGTGGCCCCGGAGTCCCATCCGGTGGATCTATCGGAGGATGCCATAGCGCCAGGTTGTAGAATATGCCTCCTCAAGGTCAAAGAAAATTCGAACAATGTGTTGCTTGTGGTCCAAGGCCCCTTGGATATCAGTCACAACGCGTAATAATGCGTCTTGCGCTAATAGCATCTTTCGAAATCCGAATTGCAATGGGGAGAGGAGTGAGTTTGCTTCTAGGTGCAGAGTACGTCGGACATTCACAATCTTCTCCGGAACCTTCGCTACACACTAGGTGAGGGCCATAGGGCGGTAGCTGGTCAATTCATTGGTAGGCTTACCAGGTTTTGAGAAACAGAACCACTGCCTGCCTCCACCGATCAGGATAGGAGAGGGTAGACCAGACTGAGTTGTAAATAAGACACAAGTAGGAGAGTGCTGAGGGATGTAGGTGGCGGAGCATCTCATAGGAGGTTTGATCTTCACCAGGAGCAGAAGGGTTGGAGGTGCGAATTGCAGCAAGAATTTCGTGTACCGTGATAGGTTCATTGTGAGTTATGAGGGAATTTATGGAGAAGTCAAGATCATTTTGGCCTGCAGTACGCTTTGTGATACGGAAAGCCAGGCTGTACCCAGAATCCGAGCTGACGGAGTACTGTGTTGCTAAAAGTTCAAAGGCTTCTTGCGGATCGGTGTGGGTCGTTCCATCATTCTTAGGGTTGGGGGGTCATTTTTCGTATGCGGGGCCACACTTTAGACATGGGTGTGTCCATATTAATGGATGATATGATGTTTTGCTATGATTCTTTCCTAGGTAGGAAGTATGTATACCGTGCTTTTGCAGTTTCTCGCCCAAACTTAATTCTATCTGCTACTGCTTTGGTGCGCCGTTATCGATAGAATGCACGTTTCCTTCGCCGTTTTGCTATTCCACACAAGCCACTCCACCAGGGTGTCCTAATTTTACGTGGTGTTTCCTTGGTTACAGGGATGCTGCGATCTGCAGCGTGAATGAGAGTACTATTAAAGTTTTCTACCATCTGGTCACAGGATATATCCTGAAGTGGGAGAGGTGTTGTTTGTATAAGCAGTGAACGATTGCCAGTTGGCTTTACGCATTATGTATCGGCGAGCGGTAGAAGTATCTTCAGGATGGAAAGTAGTTATGGTGAAGGGGAAGTGGTCACTCCCGTAGGGCTCCTCCAGCACTTGCCAGGCTAGGTCTGGGGAGAGGTTTGGGGAGCAGAAGGATAAGTCAATAGCCGATAACGAGGCTGTCTGGGTATGGAAGTGCGTCAGTTCTCCAATATTAATAAACGCAATATCAGAAGATAGAAAGAATCATTCGACGTGCCCTCCACGTCCATCAGCTGTGTTTCCCCCCAGGGGGGGTTTAGCATAAGTCACCTACAAGAAGGTTGGACGCAGGAAGTTGGTCAACCAGGTTAGTAAGAAGTGCGCATGAAATTAGTTCATTTGGGGAAATATATATAGGTTACAAATAATAACTGGGCGTTTGAGGCCCACTTTATGGGCCTGAGCTTGCAGAGTTGTTTGTAGAGGGATTGAAGTGCATGTGATTGCTTGATTTACTATTGTAGCCAGGCCAGTGCCCGGTCGAGCATCGACAGTGGGTGAGGTGGACTCTATACCCACTGGGAAAAGATGGTTTGTAAAGCCCCAGGAGAGTTTCCTAAAGACAAACTACCATTGGATTATAGGTTTGGGTTAGTTTCAATAGTTCAGCTTAGTTAGCACGGTATCCTCTAATGTTCCATTGAAGGACGAGGGTATCAGACATTGTGGTTTAGGTTAGAGAAATTCAAGATCTAGGCTTGAGGTGATAAGGTGTAATTATACATCGCTTTGTAGACGATGTCACTCACGGCCTGTCGACCACGCTCAACGAGTATCGTTGCAGCTTCTCATTTGGCTAGGAGTCAACGACTAATCATTTCTGTTTGGACCATCATCGTCCAGGTCGGAGCCAGTGCGCTTAGCGCTGGTAAGCGGCAAACGAGTTTCTCCCACCTGAGGCGATGATGGGGTAGGATGGGTATCACTCAATACTGTGTTCGGCGCATTTCCCTTAGAATTATAATCTGGAGCGAGGCAGAGGCGAAGGGGCATTTGGTGCCCTAATAAAGGCACCAGAATGACATCTGAGTTGAACAGTAATCTGGCTAGTCTGCGCGGTTACCAATGGTAATCTTGGTTGGGCTTGGAGTACGGCGGGTTTAAACGTTGGTGACAGATCCCGGGTTTTTGTCTTGTGTGGCTGGTGAGGAGCGCGTTGAGGTGGCAGCGTTTCTTTATGTGGTGCTGCCTCCAATAAAGACAGGTCGTCGTTCAGATTCAGGTCTGGGACTCCCATCGCACGTCGATCAGCAAGTGATGGACGAGGCGAGGTGGGAGTGAGGGAAGGTATCTCCAACGTGATTTCCGAGTTTCCAGATGAAGGGCATCGTGTTGTAGGTTAGAAGGAACCCTGGTTACAGGTGTTCCCGCTGTCACTGCAACAAAGCTAGCAAGCGGGCGGATAAATTTGGCGGTTATTTGTCTCTTGGCTTCGAGGTAGGATTAGATTAGAGTGTCAAGGCTTTCTAGTGCACTGGAGTTCGAGGTAGGAAAGGCGTTCTTTAGCTTGAACAGCGAGTATCTCCTTTTTGAGTCTGTAATAGAAACATTCGCGTGATGACGCAGGATGGTCCTCTGAACAGTTTGCACAATTAGCACGTCGGTCACAATTGTGGCCATGTGCATCCTTGCCACAGCGGAAGCATGTTCTTTTTTATGTACCTCAATCGGCAGGTTTCACTTCCATGACCAAACTTTTGGTAGTTGTAACAGCGTCGTGTCGTAGGTTACTAAGATACTAAGAGTATATTACCATATGCTGATTACGTTATTAAGCTAGAAATTCGATTTGAGATTTAGATAGTCTTAGATTGAGAACTTATAGAATCCCTGAACTGAACTGTGACTTCTAAATACTTGGAAATTTCAACATCATCACAATGTTTTTTTTAATCTTGTGCAGGGCAGCAAGTTAGACATAAATAAATCGATTAATTTTATGGCAAAGTGTTCAACACTGATATATGTATTGGTAATAGTTATGGCCTCGTAGCTGGGGCGTTAGAATCTTGCTACCGTATCCACCGCGTGTCGTAGAAGGCGACTAAAAGGGTGCTCCGTAACCGGGAGTAGAATCGTGCTATCATAACCCTGTGTGTCGTAAAAAGCGACTAAAAGGGGTGGAGCGAAGGGGCTAGGAATCCCGTCTTCTGTAAAACGCTTCCTCAAAGAAGGCAAAACGAGCGGGGGGGGGAAGGGCTCACGCCTCTCCGAACCCGATTGTTAGGGTCGCTGAATGTGCGAGGCTGTAGTACAAATGAGGTCAAGAGGAGAGAGATTGGTGAGAAAATTGTGAGGAGAAAATTTGAGTGTTGGCGCTGAGTGAGACGAAATTGAAAGGAAAGGGCGAATGTGAGTTTGATGTTGTAAGTGGAAGAAAGTCTGGGGTGGAGGAAGGTTGGGCACGAAAAGGTGTGATCCTAATATTGAGAGATCGGTTGGCTCGTAGCGCTATCGAATGGAAGGAAGTGTCCTCAAGATTGATGTGGGTGAAAGTTAAGTTGGGCGTAGAAAGATGGGCATTTGTGAGTGCTTACGGACCTAGCAGCGAGAGGAGTGAAGAGGAGAAGGAGCAATTTTGGACTGGCCTGAATGAGTGTATCGAGAGTTTTGGAGGTCATTTCAATGTAGTTGTACTGGGTGACCTTAATGCGAGAGCTAGAGATGTAGTGGTGGAGAATGTGATAGGAAAGTATGACGTTCCCGGTAGAAATGACAGTGGAGAAAACCTGATAGGTCTGTGTATGGAGCAGGAGTTGGTGGTCGGGAACAGTTTGTTCAAGAAGCGAGATATCTACAAGTACACATGGGTAAGGAAGGCCCGTGGTGCAGTGGTGGAGAGAGCACTGATGGATTTTGTGCTGATATCGAGGAGAGTGGTGGGCAGGCTGTTAGATGTGCGGGTGTTGAGAGGGGAGAGTGGAAGAGAGCCTGACCATCTGCTGGTGGAAGGTAGATTAAGAGTGGAGCAGAAGTGGAAGGGCAACAAACGAGTGGGAGGAGGATGAGAGGTAGTGAAAGTGAGTGGACTGAATGTGAAAAGTAGAGCCGAGGAGTTCCAGCAGGCGTTGAGGGAAGGATATGACAACGTGAAAGGACAGGACCTGAGAGATGTGGAGGAAGAATGGGAGACGTTGAGGAATGCGTTGCTGAGATGTGCGAAGGAAGTGTGTGGTGCGCGCCGTGTGGGCGAGGGCAGAAGGAAAGGTTACGAGTGGTGGAACGAGGAGGTCAAACTGGCGGTGGCACGGGAAAAAGGAGCATTTGAGTCGTGGTTGCAGGTGAAGTCGGTGGTGGCTTTTGAAAGCTACGAAGAGAGGAGAAATCAGGTGAAGCGGGTGTTGAGGAGAGCCAAAAGGGACGCTGATGCCAGGTGGGGCAGACGGTTGTGACAGAATTTTGAGAAGAACAAAAAGATGTTCTGGAAGGAGGTGAAGAGGGTGAAAAAGGGAGAGACCAGAAAGGAGGAAGTGGTGAAAGATGAAAACGGCCAGTTGTTGTTGGAAAGCGGTGATGTACGGAAGAGGTGGGCCGAGTATTTTGAAGAGTTGTTGAATGTCGAGGATGACAGATAGGCTGACATTGTCGCTGTAGGTGGTGGTGCTCGGAGCCAGTTTTGGGGAAGAATTACAAGGGAAGAGGTGCAGGAGGCGGTAGAGGTGATGGAAGCAGGGAAAGCCCCTAGGTTGGATAGCGTTGCGACCAAGTGAATGAAGAAGGGTGGAGTAACGATTGTTGAATAGTTGGTGAGGTTACTGAACTTGCGTTTTGTGGCAGGCGTGGTACCAATTAAGGGCGAAGTGCCTGCATTATTCCGCTATATAAGGGCAAAGGAGATAAAAAATGAATGCTGCAACTCGAGAGGTATCAGTTTGTCATGTGTGGTTGGTAAGTTGTACGGAAGAGTGCTGATCAAAAGGATTAGAGACTGTACGGACTGCGTAATTGGAGAGGAACAGTGTGGCTTTAGGAGTGGCAGAGGGTGAGCTGATCAGATTTTTGCAGTAAAACAGGTCTATGAGAAGTACCTTGCAAGAGGAAATTATGTGTTCTGGGCCTTCATGGATCTGGAGAAGGCATACGACAGGATTGACAGGAAAGCGCTGTGGAGGGTGTTGCGTTTGTATGGAGTGGGCGGACACCACTTGAAAGTGGTGCAGAGTTTCCATGTTGGCAGCCGGGCATGTGTCAGAGTAGGAAGCGAGGTGAGCGATTGGTTCACAGTGAAAGTGGGACTGAGACAAGGCTGCGTGATGTCTCCCTGGCTGTTCAACCTCTATATAGATGGAGTGGTCAGGGGGGTAAACGCGAGTGTGCTGGGTCGTGGCTTGGAACTGTTGGAAGCGGATGGGCGGAGTTGGCAGTTGAGCCAGTTGCTATCTGCTGATGATGCGGCCCTGGTTGCAGATTCAGAGGAGAAGCGATGTAGGCTAGTGTCTGAGTTTGGTAGAGTGTGTGAGAGGAGGAAGCTTCGAGTGAACGTGGGTTTGAGTAAAGTAATGAGATGCTCGAGGACTGTCGATGCGAGCAAAATTAATGTCCCCCTAAATAAAGACCTCTTGGAGGAAGTTCAGTGTTTTAAATATCTGGACTCCCATGTGGCTATAACTGAACTAGTGGAAACTGAAGTGAAGGCGCGAGTGAAAAAAGGGTGTAGAGTGTTGGGTGCACTGAAGAGTGTAATGAGCTGTAGGACGTTGGGGATGGAAGCAGAGGGCGGTATTAGGGTGTTATTGTCTCAACCGAGCTCTACGGAGCTGAAACTTGGGGGGTGAGAGCAGAGGAGAGAAGAAGGTTGAACGTTTTCGAGATGAAATGTTTGAGGAGCATAGCTGGAGTAACGAGAGACCGGATCACCAACGACGTGGTTCGAATCAGAACAGGGATGGGGAAGAAGTTGGAGGACAGAGTGGATTCGCGTGTTCTGAGAGGGTTCGGGCGCATGAAGAGGATGGACGAAGGGAGATTAGTGGAAAGGGTGATGAATGCGGAGGTGAGTGGTCGCAGGCCTAGAGGTAGACCGAAGTTTGGGTGGCGTTAGGAAGGAGAAACATGAATGTGGAAGTAGCGAGAGAGCGTGCAATGAATAGGCGTGAGTGGAGAATGGTTGTGAATGGTTGATTTTCAAGTAATTTTCGGATTTTCAGAGTATCGTTCATGGGGTCGTACACGATTGCGGCGGCTTCTACCGGGCTTTCGTCCGAGAGCAGCACGTACCGCACCTGCGTCACGGTCGTGTGTCTTGTTTCCGAAGCCTACCCCACCAGAAGTGGGGGGAGGCTGCTGTTGACTAATCTCTCCATCAGGCAGCCAGGGATGGAGAGAGTTTACGTCTACTATTTGGGCGCGACCGCCAATGATGGCAGTGTTGAAGAGCGTCCACCAGATGTTCATGCTGATACGTAATTATCTTGCGATAACCGTTGTTGTTGTTGTAATAGCCGTTGTTCAAAAGAGTTGTCCGATGGAGAAGTCTGGGTTGTCAACATTTGCTGAATCTATATAAAAGAATCCATGAGAGTTCCGAGGAGCCCCCTCAACATGCCCACGCCCACCTCGGAGCGCACATAGCAAGTATTTTCTGGCTCTTTCAACGAGCACCACTTGTGAGCTATGTGAGGTCCGTTTCCCCTGCAACACAGTATTCCGACGGTTAAGCAAGACCTTCTAACAGCTCTACCACAGCAACGGGTTTGCTGAAGGTTGTCCCCAAACCCCGGTCCACCACATCGCAGAGGTCTGATGCAGTCATATCATTCACAGTGTTATCCGTCGTCAACTTTGCTGCTACTTTGGCCACCTTGATAGTTGGTGAGTATAGATTCAAGAAAACATGCAAATAAAAAAAATATAAAAAAATAAAAAGGGCAAAAATAACTAGAGGATAACAAACAAAAAGTAATTAATAAAAGAAATATATAAAGCAAGAGGATTGCTTATGATTAAAAAAAAAGTAAAGTAAGATATTAAGTAAAAAAAATTAAAATTCAATATAAATGAAGTAAAGTGAAAAAAAAAACATTATGGGGGAAAGTTGTCGAGAGAAGAAGAGAGGTGAGTTAATGGAGTTTCAACAAAACAAACGAGGTAAACGGAGTAAACACGGTGAAAACATAACCAGGAAAGGGTTGAGGAGAGATAGTGAAGAGTAAATGAGTCCTATAAGAAAATAGGGTGTTCACCCCCCCGGTTGGATCGTGACCTCGTGTGACCCGTGAACCAGTAGCTTTAGTAGGGAACACAGACACAAGAGAGATGCTATCTTAGACGTTCTACTTCAGAACTAATCTTCTTACCATCAAAAGTAACCCCAGTTTGGGCCAAAAGGTCTGTTTTTGTCTTCTTACACTAGTTAATCACTTGTAAACACCTATCTAGACGGGTATGAGCAACATCACGATAGCCAAGATGGCACTATCACCCACCTATCTTGACGGCCAGCAGCCTGTTGACGGGTATGAGCAACATCACGATAGCCAGGGTGGCACCATCACCCACCTGTCTTGACGGTCAGCAGCCTGTTGACGGGTATGAGCAACATCACGATAGCCAGGATGGTACTATCACCCACCTATCTTTACGGCCAGCAGCCTGTTGACGGGTATGAGCAACATCACGATAGCCAGGATGGTACTATCACCCACCTATCTTGACGGCCAGCAGCCTGTTGACGGGTATGAGCACCACAACGATAGCCACCCCAGCCAAGAAGGCTAAGCCGATCTGGACTTTGAGGAGGTATAGGGTGATGCCCAGCTGGAGGGGAAGGCTCCAGAAGGAGTGGAAACTCTGGCCGAAGTTGAGGACACGTTCAATATCCGTGCTCATCAGGTTGAGCACCTCACCTGAAGAAGGAATAAGGGAAGAGCTATCATATACAAAAGTAATATAAACAAGGAGAGCTAGTCAGGAACTGTTGAAGCAGGCGCTTGCATGTATTTAGCCGCATTTATTGTACGTAAGCAAGGCACTTAGGCATTCCTCCTCCATCGTTTTATCACATCTGTTTAGAAACCACCTTGTGCACATAGGTTGAAACGGTTGTACAAGCAAACCCGATTGGATCAGATTAGAGTGACAAGGCTTTCTAGCGCGCCGGAGTCAGCGTCCATCTGGTGTCGAACGCCAAACCAGCAAACAGTGCGTTTCCAAGTTATGTACATTTTCTTAAACGTTAAAGTTAGGTTTACTACCGCGTAAAGTTAAAGTCCTTGACGCAGCGAACGTCGACGGTATGCACGGTGCCGCAGGAGGAACATGAACTTCGAAGGTGCTGAGGCTGTACGGTCTCAGCACTTCACGGGTGGCAGTTAGGAGGATTAACCCACTACCTACACTGATCCAGAGCCCAAGGATTCGCAGTCGTCTTCAAAGTGCCGGGGCAATGCGCCCCAACATCTACTGAAGAAACTGAAAAAAACGGCAAACGAGGATCCCTTGCACGAGATTTACACTAAGTGTAGACAATTTTCACACATGAGAACATCATGAATGGAAAATTAGAGGAGTTATAGAAAATGGGTGCATGAAATAAAGAGCGCAACTTAACTGCAGCAATTCACAAAAAAAAATGATGGTTAGAGCCAGTGTGTGTGTCTCCGAGCGTGCAAGTGTGTGTGAGTAACAGCTATTGGATGAGTTGTCAAGAGGAAGTTTAAGATACGTTAAATGAATTTGAACTTTCCATAACATGCCAAATGAGGGTATTAAACGTAAAGTATCTTCAGGATGGGAAAGAAAAGAAGGGATGGCTGAGAGTAAATAATTGAGGGGCCCGAGGAAAAATAGGGGTGTTCACCCCCCTCGGTTGGGCCGTGACTCCGTGCGGCCCGTGAACCAAACAGATGACTAGGGAGGTACGAGCAAAAAAACCTTGACACACACACACACACACACACATTATAAATATATGAATATATAAATATATAAATATATAAATATATAAATATCTAAATATCTAAACATCTAAACATCTAAACATCTAAACATATAAACATATAAACATATAAACATATAAACATATAAACATATAAATAAATATGAATAAATATAAATAAATATAAATAAATATATAAATATATAAATATATAAA
>SDVV010016918.1:0-14114 GCA_016164225.1 Gammarus roeselii | reverse complement strand
ACGTCGAATTTGTTGGCAGCGGTGGCAGGGACGTCGAATTTGTTGGCAGCGGTGGCAGGGACGTCGAATTTGTTGGCAGCGGTGGCAGGGACGTCGAATTTGTTGGCAGCGGTGGCAGGGACGTCTGATTTGTTGGCAGCGGTGGCAGGGACATCTGATTTGTCGGCAGCGGTGGCAGGGACGTCTGTTTTGTTGGCAGCGGTGGCAAGGACGTCGAATTTGTTGGCAGCGGTGGCAGGGACGTCGAATTTGTTGGCAGCGGTGGCAGGGACGTCGAATTTGTTGGCAGCGGTGGCAGAGACGTCGAATTTGTTGGCAGCGGTGGCAGGGACGTCGAATTTGTTGACAGCGGTGTCAGGGACGTCGAACGAGTAAAATAAGTTCATACGTAATCTGAAAAATACTGGTTATGGATGTATAACATCTCGCAGGTCCTTCTCATTCGCTCAACAATAAATATCTTTGATGTATTTATATAAGGTATTTAACTCTGGTACAAATTTAAAATCAAATCTAAAGTCTAATTGCTCCTACAATAAGTTTCGTACGTTTATGCACGACTTAATTACGATACTTCATTAACTCATAACTTCATTAATTAAGTAGCTTCTGCTCCTTTATTAACTTATAACGTCATCCACTTGGAACTGGTATAATTTTCCATTATCATATTCTTCTAATGAGATATAATCTTTATGCAATAGGATTACACCTCATTAGACGGGATAAGATATTACCAGGCATCTCAAAATATTAGTTGCAAAAATGTACCTGTTTCATGTGCATCAAACGGATTTACTTGAACTCACATTATGTGAGTTAACGAACAATATCACTCAAGTAATGATCAGTGGAGTGTAGACAATTTAAATGAACGAAAACTTGAATCTGAAACATTCAGGATTGGACCAAACCGACCGGTTATCACCCAACACTCACAAGTTACTTGATTGAGGTCAGTAATAAGACCAATAATCACAAATGGAAGCAATCCAACCGATTATCACTCGACACACATGTTACTTAGTTGAGGTCAGTAATAAAACCAATATTCACAAATGGAAGCAATCCAACCGATTATCACCCGACACTCACAAGTTACTTGATTGAGGTCAGTAATAAAACCAATATTCACAAATGGAAGCAATCCAATCGGTTATCACCTGACACTATAGAAGTGACGAGGTGAAGTCCAGTAATAGAGGCAAACCAATGGATCATTTTGTTTTAATTAACTGACACTGTAGAAGTTGCTAGGTGAAATTCAGTAATGTAAGGAAAGCACCCGATTATCACCCGACACTCGTGAAGTTCAGGAATGGAAACAATCCGACCGATTATTACCCGCCTCGCAAGAAGTTACTGAGCGAAGTTCAAAAACGGAAACAAATCAACCGAAAACCACCCGACTGTTGTGAAGGTCATTTATGGAATCAAACCAATCGGTCATCACCCGACACTTGAGAAGTTCCTTGGTACGACTTGTACGAAGCCTGTTCATACGAACTGTTACTTCAAATCTTGTCATATACAGGTTTTCTTCTCCCTATTTGCATCGAACTCTATCTCGTATCACACACTGCTGATATAGGACTCAATTACAAGACTAACATCGCGAGACACGCCGCTAGACGACCAAGGAGGGAGCTTCATAATAAATACTCCATCTACTCCCACACGCTACTACGGCCGTGTTGGCATAAATACCATGACAGCTGGCCGTAGTATCAAATACACGAGAATCTCCAGCTACGCTACGGCTGCTTCGCATGGGAATGCATTTATTACAGTAGGTCACTGTAAGCAACAAGATAAAATGAGCTTAAACCAGTACCCAGCAAAAGGGTCGGATCTACTCTCGGTTGAAAATAACGCATATTGCCCTACTTCATTTCCTGCAGATTGATTAATTGGGCTCTACAATTTTCACGAGTGAATCAAGTGTGCTGAAACAAACTATCACTTCATGTTATTAGTGATGCTAAACTTCGGAAACATCGCCAAACTGTTTGCTGTCTTATATTCGTGATATATGCATACCTGGCGCCCGAGAAATAGGGAGTCATTTATTTGTTTGCAGCAACGCTGAAAACACCGCAGGTATTATATTTTTTCCGCATCTCAAATACTGTTCTCTTACAGATATTCAATCACATTTTGGCAAAAAAATATTTTTAACTGATAGATAAGATTCGAACAAAAACACGAACTAGGAGCAAGGAAGATTGTTTACCGCGGAGATGCGCTGGTGAGATTTATATAGAGTATGGTATCTCTAGATCCTACATTTGTGATCAAATATGATATAAAGAGGGGAAAGAAGACTCGGTATCATCCTCAACTTTCGGCAGAGTTGTTGAAAACTTTAAGAAAATGGCACGGCCGAAACAAAGAAAGAAGGACCTCCAATCTCATAATCCAATCTCAAGGCGAATTTGCAAGTCCCACGAGTAGTAGATGAAAATCCAATGCAATCTATCAGGAAAAATGTTATTGAGCTCAAGTTTGGTAACGGAACCTCCAATAACATCCTACGAAATGACCTGAAAATGAAAATGAACAAATTGCAGAATTTACAACAACTTATCAAACCCACAATATAATATATTGTTTGCTGTTTTGTCGTGGAATCATGGAGAATGATATCAACTCACATAAAATAATATTCATAAATGAAATCCGGTTTTATTTGCGCTCACGTATTAAGAGGCCAAATATGAGGATATTTGTGAATGCCAAAAAAACATACCCGCATGTTATATGTGCAAAGCGTGTACCTGAAAACGTGACTTGATGCTCAGAGATCAGTGATGGGAAGATTTGACTTCTTTTTGGTCCGATGCTGGTGCTTCTGTTAACACCGAAAGCAATGGAGGCCATCCACAAGGTGGCACTCCATGCCACTCTTCGGAGTGGTCCCTGGAGTGGCTCAGAAAAATGAGCAAGGAGTGGTTTACCGTCATTGCGTGGTCTGTGAGCTGCGGACAGTCTTGATCTAACTCCCTCTGATGTGTTTTCTAGGGTGAGATGAGTGATGTGTGGCTCTGATGAACAGCTCTAGGGTGAGATAAGTGAGGTGGTTGTCAGTTGAATAACCAAAAGTTTCTATGATTGTAAGAGGATTGTCGACGAAACAGGTGCAGTAATGGACAGGTGCAGCTGTTTACTGTCTGCCCACCGTATCGTTATGTGTTGAAAAAAGTTATGAACTCCTTGAGGCTGCACTGCCAATTCAAAATCAATTCGTTGTAATTTGACGTAACAGTTCATCATTTGTTGTCGTGTCCCGACAATGTGCTGCAAAATACACAAATTACATAACCATAGTTTGATTGTGGGTCGAATAATAAACTCCATTTTCCAGACACTTTGAATATTATTTGATACATAAAAGTTCCTCCATAAACATCCTCGTTATGAAATTGGCAATAGTGAGCGTCCATGGTCACCGCTTTCTTCTCGTTGCCGCCACGGCTGGGATGTCGTGACGTCGCCGGTTCAGCGCCGCTTTTAGTTCGGTTATCCATCATCATTCCTGGGCACTTTTTTATCAAAGGGTTGGAATATTGACTGACACTATTGATGATATCTATTTTTCCAACAATGAAGTGCTCTGTAATTACTTGCGGATCGATGGGAGCCTGTTCTGAATGCCCTCTATAAGCAATTTAGACAATCGCTACGATCCGATGATTGGTTCGGAAGCCTCAGCTCGTATCTCCTGCCAATGATGTCGATTATATCTCTGCAGGAACTTTCAAGTTTTCGATATTTGTTGATGATAAAACAATACCATGTAAATACACATCCCTTAAGTAGAATTCGTAACCAAAGAGTATTATAAAGAAATGTTGATGAATATTAGGAACTGCTGTGTTGTTGTATTGATTTATTTAGGGTAATTTTTACACCGGGAAATTCACATTTGACAAATGGTAACATGAATACGCGCTAAAAGGGACTTCTCGGGCCTGTGTTAATTCAACCTACAGGCAAGATATCTACTACATCAACGAATCATCTTCAAAGCTAGAGAATGAACCGCACTTTATCCAACTTCAAATAGTGAAGTAAATGTAAAGAAGGAAAACACATTTCTTAAATTACTTCAGCAGGCGCTTCAATATTTTCATCCGATTTTCTGCGGCGCGGATGTTGTAGCTACTTATTATCAAAATTAGTCTGTTCACGGTCCCATCCTACCAGTCTCGAGCATCCATCCCCGCATCGATTCCCATCCTATACTATCCAAGCGGGATCAGCGGCGATGGGTCTTGCAATTATGGCTGGTACTACGAGATAACTATGAATACACTGATATGAAAAACCGTCATTTTCGGTTATTTATTGGTTAAAAAAGTGTGGCGTACTTGAATCTCCGACCGTTTTTGCCTAAAAATAATTTAAATCGATATTATAATCAATTAGCAAGGAATAATTATCACGTTATCACAAAAATTGTTAGTGTATTCTTTGGTAAATCAATCATGGACTGTCGGCGATCGAGGAGGCCACCTGTAATGAGTTACACGAACATTATCCCAGAAATATTCAACTAGTACCTAACATGATAAGTCAGATGATAATGAGGCGAGAAATTAGATCCACTGCCACAGCCTCAGCAAACACTACCAGTAAGTGATTGCGAAAACATGTCTTATCTGTCTCCGGGTTCAAATCATTCAACGGGATTTGATAACCAATTACACGGTTAGCCTAATAGATTAGATTAGATTAGATAATGAAAACAAACAAACACAAGTGCTCATGTCGAATGTTTCCTTTAAAAGAAGTGGATAGTCAACGAGGATTTAGAAATTGACGCACACATACAGAAAAATGAAGGTTGTAAGCACAGAGAGGAGAAGGACCCCCACTACTCTCACCACTACCTAGTACCACCACCCCACCACTACCTGGGCATTTCAGACCCGGAGAAGAAGGGTCGAGCGTTAGGATGACAATTCAGCATCGGGCCGAACAATATGGAAAAATAAGTATTCAAGTTCCAGGCGGTCGCATCTCACGCGCTCAAGCAGAGACGGCTACGCCCATACTCTCAGCGGAGAGTATGAGCCAGGCGAGCGCATGCCTGTTGGCTTGCCCCGGAGGTTGGGTCAGACGGACTCCAACTAGGTATTGAGTCTACTTCCAAAGGAGCATATGGGAATTAAATTTCAACAGGTATGTACACATTTATGAGAGCAGCACACCCAGTTGCCCGAATAGTGGTCCTCCTCCATGTGTTCAGAAGACTAAGTCTTCTGTATTAAAGCGGTTCATTGAAAGATGTCGCACTTCAAGGTGAGACGTCGGAGGGATAGACCTGCCCTTGGCTGATCTAGAGTCTTGGTCGGAATTTTCAAAAATGTCGTGAAATTTTGATAAGTGCAAATGTAGGAGAGCTCCACGCCCAGTTTCCTGAGAGTGGTTCTCCCTAGTGTTCAGTAGAGTAAGTCTCTGAACACGTGTGATTGGTCCTACAAGAGCATTTCATGTGAGATGTCAGAAGGACATCTCCAAAAAAAAGGTGCTCATGACAACTGCTGATTTTAGTCAAAACGATACGTATTTTTTACATTTATTGAATAGTTAACGCAGAATATTTCATATTACAGGTGAGATGCCAGCGGGAAATCTAACAAATATTAATACTCTAGGTAACCGGTGCGTGCTGCCTGATGAAGGCAGCACGAGTTGTTAAAAAAAATGAGAAATGGTTATCATTGCAGGGTCCTTGAAGGCTGACGCACTTCAAGGTGAGACGACAATGTGACATCTCCTAGGAAAGAGTTGCTCGTGGCAACACCTCAGTTTAGTCAAAATAAACAGAGTATTTTAAATTTTGTAAAACGGGTATTATTGCAAGTTTCGTTTCATGAATGGCACGAGTATTTAAATTTGGAGTTATGTCAAATCAAAGGAAACAAAGGTTTTTAATTTTTGATCAATTATCGCAAGATTTGCTCCAAAAAGGTATGAGCAGTTACCGCAGATTCAAGTCCATAGGAGGCAAACAACCGGTATTTAAATTTTAAAATTAGCTTGGACATCTGTAAGGAATGGGTTAGTAGGTGAGCGTCTCTCTGCACCATGCTGCAACAGGATCACTGTACTACATGACTACAGGAGAGAAAAAAGACGTTTAGTTCATTCAAAATGTACAGATGGGTCAATTTAAAGGTGAGATGCCGGAGGGGCAGGTGCATTAAGTGCACTATAATTTTCATATTTCAAGATGAGATTTCAACTAAGGTGCCTGAGGGGCTCCATATATTTCAAGTGAGATGCCGAAGGGACATCTCATGAGATGTTCTCGGCGCTGGTATTACAAGATAACTGTGTTGCTACTATTTATTATAAAGTATTCTTTTATTTTCTTTTCTCTCCTGACACGAAGGAGAAAGATGGGGGTCAGGCAGCCGCCTGACCCCCAAGAGGGAAAAAAGAGAGTAGCATCGTGTTGACAGTGTCCTTCTATAGGAAGGTACGAATTGATTCAACAGATAGATGTTTATATCCCCATTTCTCTATTTTCTTTTTTATCCCGACAGGGAGGGTAGAGGATACTCATTGCCTAACAATTGATGATATCTGTCGAATCTATGTCGTACCGTAGAGTTGAGCAGGCTCTCCTCATGGTGCGGTTTGATTTTCGCATAGCATGTGGTGTAGGTGTAAGCCTTCGACGCGGGTTCTCAGCAAGCACCGCTGAGTCGTCACAGACTTCACCCGCTCTGATTCGTAGTTGTTATCTATCTTTCCAGATTTTTTTTCTCTCTTTTCTCTCCCGCAGGGGGGAAGGGTAGAGAAGTGAAAGAAAAATACCATTGGATCGGCAAGGTCACTCCATAAGAAAATACTCATTGCTTCAACAATAGATGATATTTGTCGAATCTACGTCGTACCGTAGAGTTGAGCAAATCTCTCGTCCGTGGTGGGGGCTCGATTTTCAAATATCATGGGGTGTGGGAATGAGTCGCCGGCAGACTTCACTCTCACTAGTTCGTAATCTTGGCTATCTCTCTCAATTTTTTTTTCTTTCTTTCCTCTCCCACAGGGAAAGTAGGACAGTAAAAAAAATGCCATCGTGTCGGCAAGATTCCTCCATAAAAAGATATTCGTTGCCTTCAGCAATGGATGATACCCGTCGAATCTAGGTCGAATCACAGAGTTAGTCCGAAGCTCTCCTTTTAGTGCGGGTTCGATTTTCGTATATCATGGGGTATGGTGGTGAATAATGACACCGTACCACATAAGAATAATACAAATAAAGAGTAAAAATGTATGGTATCCCGCCAAGTCTTCACCGCTGCATTGAGTTGAGCAAGCCCTCCTCTTAGGCGGTTTCGATTTCCAGGATACCATAGTCCCTGCATCTGCTTGTCCCGTTAGGAGAGCAGACGGCCTCGTAGGCTAGCGGGATGGGTGAATGCGAGTACCATTACTGGCCTACACCCAGTACGGTGGCCTTGGCGTGAGTTTAAAGGAGGATGAGAGTCGCCGTAAGCCCTCTCACCCGGTGAATTCCATGGATGATCGTTCACGAGGTATTATCAGTCTGTCTGTATTTGCAATGCAGTATTATCAGTCTGCTTGTACTTGCAATGTTAATGGTAGAAAGTGTTCCGTCCCGATATGGAGTTTTTCAGTCGCTTGAGTTGGTCAGCAACAGCAATCATTACATTGTTACTGATAATGAAATTATGAGTAATAATTCAGAACTCCTACTACCAACGACATGCTATTATTGTTACTAATAATGGATTTATTAGTGGGAATTGCTTGAATTGGGAAGAGAGGCGTGTCATGCTCCTTCCCTATATCCCCATAATTATAATCTCGACAGCTCCTTGGAAAGTCGTGTCGTTCTCAGGTTAAACGAGTCACGTAGCCCAGTGCATGTCAAGCGCTGTTTTGAACGCATTCACGGATTCAGAGCCAACTTCCGAAGCTGGTAAGTTGTTCCAAGCCCGTGAGATTGCGATCGGTGAAAAGTGTTGCGCTATAGTCGTAGCAAAACGTTTTTCCACAAGTTTCGCCTCGTTGTTTCGGGGACTAATGTTGTGGTCCCTGTCGAAGAGGCCAACAGGGCTCACGTTGTTGAATCCCTTCGGATATTTGAAAGTTCCAATGAGCTGGCCCCTTAGCCTTCGTTGCTCGAGAGTGATGCGGCCAAGCTCTTTAAGCCTATCTTCGTAGCTGTGGTGGCGTAGATGCCATACAAGCTTATTAGCTCGATGCTGGATTCGTTCCAGTTTGGCTAGGTCCCCTCATGTGTGGAGACCAGAATTGGACTGCATGCTCGAGGTGGATACGGACGAGAGACTTGTACAACGGCAATACAATGTCCTTCGTTTTGCAAAGAAAGAGACGGGAGATGTAGCCAAGGTTACGATTAGCTATCTTGTGACTTTTTTCGACCTACACGCCCCATTTTAAATCTTTCGAGATTTGGACGCCCAAGTCTCTCTGTTGGTCAACAGCTGTAAGATCGCTTCCTGCAATCGTGTGGTTGAATTTGGCATTGCGACACCCAATGTGCATAACTATACATTTTGCAACATTGAAGGGCATCTGCCACGCTTCCGATCATTGGGCAAGTTTTTCGAGATCTTGTTGAATCTCAACTCTGTCTCCCTTCCTCCATGCTGCATGGCAGAACTTCGTGTCGTCGACAAATTTCAATACCTTGGACAGGAGCCCCGCATCCATGTCGTTTACATAATTGAGGAAGAGGATAGGACCAAAGACACTGCCCTGGGGCACCCCAGAGGTAACAGGGGCCCACTTGAACAAAGCCTGGCCGATGCTGACTCTTTGCTTTCGTTCTGTTAGCCAGGTGCGCAGTCAGCGGAGTACGTTGCCACTAATGCTGAGCTCAGAAATTTTGTGTAACAGTCTTCTGTGCGGCACATTGTCGAAGGCTTTTTGGAAGTCTATGTAGATGACATCCAATGCCTTGTGGTGGTCGTACATGTTGATCACCTCATTGAAAAAGTTCAGCAGATTCGTCAGACAACTCCCCTAACGGCGGAAGCCATGTTGAGTGTGATGAATGAGTTCGTTGTCTCCCAGATGATCGACGAGATGATTTCGTATCAATCGCTCGATTGTTTTGCACACGATCGACGTCAAGCTGATCGTTCAATAGTTGCTGTGCAATTGTCGGTCACCTTTCTTGAAGATAACCGTGACATTAGTAACTCTCTAGTCTTCGGGGACCTCGCCACTCGTCATCGATAAGTTGAAGACGTGGGTTAGGGAATCCGCCAATTGTTCTCGAATTTCCTTGAGAACTCTTGGGTGGTGTCCATCGGGACCGATCAATTTGTAAATGTCCAGTCCCTCAAGTTGTTTGACAACTTCCTCTCTTGTGAACGCAATGTCGCTGAGGCAGACTTCCCCAGCGTAAACAGTATCTCATTCGTAGCCGGGACCCTCAACTGTGAACACTGAACAGAAGAAGCTATTCAGGACACTGGCCATGTCTTTAGGTGACGTTTTGAGGACACCATCTTCATCCATTAGCAGACCAACTGAGTCCCTAGCAGTTCTACGCTTGTTGATTAGCGATAGAAATCCTTTGAGTTATCTTTGGCGTTACCCGCAATGTTTTTCTCTTTCATGCGCTTAGAGGATCCGACAAGTCTAGTGGCTGTCCTACTCGCCAGGCGATGCAGTTCTGCCGCCTCTGCGGTGTTGTCTCTCATTCGTTGCGCATTTAGTTGATCGCGACGGTGCAAGGCTCTTGCAGCTTCGACATTCCACCAAGGGGGCCTGATCTCTTGAGCGGGATCGATTGTCCTCAAGGGTATACATCGGTCGCTGGCCTCGCAAACTCTCTCATTGATGATGCGGTAGCAAGTGTCCACCGTACTTTCTCTGAGTTGTTCAATTAGATTAAGCGCACTGAGTTGTTCTCTCATCCCCTGGAAGTCTGCTCACTCCAAATTGGGGTGACGTATAGCTCCCTGGGAGACTGAACGGGGCACTTTGATGGTGAATTCCACCGCTTAGTGGTCAGCACCTCCTAGTTTGTTTACAACTAGGTTGTTGCCCACCAGGCGCTCCTCAGTTGATATGAATAGGTTCAGTATGTTGTACCCCCCTGGTTGGTTCACGAACATTCTGGGTCATGCCATTATCGGCGATAAACTCCGTTAGTTTATTGCCTGGGGCCTGTGAAGTTAAGCTCACCCAGTCAATATAAGGGAGGTTGAAGTCGCCGAATATGATAGTCTCGGGATTGTCTGAGACTATTTCTTCCAGCATCTCATGGAGCTGGTCATCTTGTTCCACAAGTGTGTGACTGTTGCGGTACACCAATGCCAGCTTCAATGTCGCATGGGCCACTTCGATTTCTGCCTTGAGTATTTCACAAGAAACTGTGGCGAGCGTTGCTCTAAGAAATGGATGCCGTAACTCTCTTACGTACAGCACTGACCCGCCCCCTCGTTTAAGGGGTGGGTTTGTCCACGCTGAACATTTTGTAGCCTGGTAGCATTATCTCTGGTGCCAGGTTTTTACTCTGGATATCGAGCCATGTTTCGTTTATATCAATGACATCAAACGAAATCATGGTCGCCAGTCCCCTTAGTTCGTCGAACTTAGGGGCATATGACTGAGCGTTACAGAAGAAGACCTTTAGACGACATCTTCATCATTGGGGGAGTCTCGACCTGACAGCTGTGGACCAGGATCTTGACCATCCCGAGAATTGCCTTCTTGTGAGCCCTTTAACGCATCTACCGTGCCCGCAGGTTCTTCCTCTTGGAGCGACTGTTCGGTCATCGCTCCCGTCCGGGAATTTGCTACGGGCACGGGGCTCTCTAGGTAGGGTTTCCTGCGGCCAAAACTGGACCGTTTAAGAAGGCGTTATGCCAGAATGATGTAGGCATTGTATTTCTTAACGCTTAGATAGAGCTGTCGGCAAGTCGTGCATTTCCTACATCATTCAGATGTAGGCCGTCTTTTATGAACAGATCGGGCCTCTCCCGGAAGTCATCAAACAATAGTAGGAGTAATTACAGATTTGTCAGTCTTTGCATACAATTATTTATTAAAATACTTCAAGAATTGAATAAAATATGGTTCACTGAATAAAAAAATTATGCTGAGAATGAAAACAATGAGGGTTCACTTTTTCTAGATTACAGATCATGACATTTAATTAATATTTCGTCTCAAGTGAACACTATTTCCCCAATCAGAGGATACTGCTCGTCTGTGATGGTTTTAACAATATGTTAAGAGTTATTAACTGCAGACACTTAAGTGGACGTAAAATGAATGCAAATGTATTTATTAGGACATCGTTATAGTATTTCAGCTTGTGATCATTTGCATCATGGTTAGCATTGATGATATATATTTTTTGCATATAATTTTCTTTTTTAGCCCCTTGTGTTCTCAGTTATCGATGAGCACATGATATCAGCCAAAATGCCTTCAATAAAAGTCGATTAATCGCCTATACATTTTCTACTGGATAGTCGCGTGGTCTAATGACCGTACCTACAAAAAAAAACAGAAATCCCTGTAATTAACATTGCTAGTTTTTTGGTTGCAAATATCATTCTCGTGGACTATAACAATGAACCTGAGTAATATTATTACACTTTGGAAACTTGCTGAGTGTTTCTTTTTATTTCAGCTCATTGACGGCCGCTCGACCTAATGTATCATGTTTAATATTGTGGTCAAATTGGGTTGGCTTACATTAAAACAATATATTGATGAACTTGAGCCGTAGTAGTTTTTGTATGTATGCTGAAATTGAGAACGTTCCAAACTGACACCATCGAAAATGACCAACCTATATGATTTAATCTCTGTTCCATATTGACCTAATTGAAAGGTCTTTGTGCATTAATGCTATTGACATTTTTTGTGTTACAACCCTCCGTATGTGTACGAATAATTATCTTTGTGTCTAATTTTCATGCTTGCTGCTGTTCACACAAGGTCCCTATTCCTCTCTAACACGTTGTGCATGATGAACATAATTTGGATATTGATCTGACTTGGTGTTCATTTCGTATCATTATACGTACTTCAGATTTGTGTACATTCAAGTATAGTTTTAAGATGAAAAGTATACCTTACTGTTCATGTACGAATAATTTTATTTATTTATTTATTTATTTACATGTAACTAATTTCTTCCAGGAAAGCAGTCTTCCTGGTAAATGTACGCCAAGCCATGTAACTATCAAACTTGGATACGATTTGAAAATAGTTATCATCCTTGCAACAAAAAGCCAACATTGAATAACCACGACCACAATGTAACATTTTGAACCATCTATCACAACACCAAACAATGAACACTTTAATAGGGTAATGGTATTGCAGTAGTTGAACGTTTTAAAATGGCCCCAGAAAACCATTAATGGTCATCGTCAAATGATCGGTTGCCCTTTTGGTGACCTCCGATGGCTTGCGGTCGACGCTGTGAAAAACACAGTAACTATTTCAATGATGTTCATCAATTTACCTTCCTCTGGTGATATGGCGAAATTAATTCGTGAGCGAATGTCCTGCTATTGGAAAGACCTTTATTAGCGCACGTGTCGTGCTGAGAGCAATAAGCCAAACTCTCGTCGAGGCCCCGAGGCAACCGAACAATGTCTGAAGTAATGCTCGCAAGCCAAATAAGTGTGATCAAAACAACCACAAATTAAATTTAATTTAATATATGAAGAAATTGACTTGAACTGGCAATGTATTTTTCTTAAAGCTTTTGTAGTTGGCCGCTACCCGTCGCTTTGCGCCATGAGTACCTAATGCCCACACTCATGCAGCATTGGCCCAATGCCGGCACCAATTTCATTCAATAAACCGACCATCGTTTGATGTGTCGTAGCTTTCAAACATCGCCGATCTCCTTTGATAGCATTTCCAGATCAAGCGAAACGAATGGGGCTTTTGAAAAGTCATAAACTGGAATGGTTCTATGGCTGGCGGTGATGCTACCAAACGGGAGGCGTGGGTTCCAGAGCAGGGGAACGGGAACAGGGTTCTGTTTGGGTGCTATATCTCAAGCGGTGCTTATAGGGACGCCTTCTACCGATTTGAAGGCAAGCAAGGGAAAGAGGGAGGATGTGATGAGAGATATAAAGTCTATGGAGAGTGTTAATCAAAACCTAGTGAAGAAAAGTGTTTCATTTAAATGACTAAACAATTTTTGTTAGGATGGTATGCGTAGTCATTTAATGAATGAAGAACATATTTGTACAGTCATATAAGAACATGTAAGTCATCAACATAATCAATTGTTAAGAATGGAAGATGTGTTCCTCTTGTGAGGCTAAAAAAATGTTGGATATATCACAACCGTTCAGGCTCCCGAAAAAAAGGAAGGGAAGCTAAAGAAATAAAGGGACTCCTACACGACTTGGGTTCGTGGTCACACTGAAGGTGATCATAGTGAGTTACGAGGCTTTTTGACAGATATTGAAAATTAGGTTAGAATATTGACCATCCGAGCATGATTGTCAAACGATGGTTTGAACTAAGAGAACGCACCATTTTATTCCAATAACAACAACATTTTTATGTTTAGTTCATTGCCAAACTCACATACATGATAGAAAATTAAATTGGACAGAAATTATAACAACATCAGCAATTTATTATGAATAAATTGAATCGAATGATACCTTATAAGCATGCAATCGACAAACACTGACAGGGGCGTGGGACGCTACGAGAATAATATTAGCAGTAGAAGATGGAGTTCGGGCCCACCAAATACGTTTAGGAATCATTATGCCGGTTAAAAAAAAATGAAATGGCTACGTTGGAAATGCTTAGATGTAAACAGACTCCACGGATATCGTATTAACAGGCGGCACTAACTATCGATCAGCAAAGCAAAGAACGGCGATACCGTAGTCATCACAGCGGGTCGCTATCCCTGGCGCTAAATTCTTTTATAGCTAACGTCAGATCAACCACTATCATCTCCACCAACTGCCTTATCAGCCCCAAGTTGTTCCAACTACCTACCTACGGTACCATTTTTTAACAGCGAACATTCATAGCGTTCCTCAGTCACACCAGCCACTGTCATATCTGCCAGTGACATTCTGGCGAAAATCTGTTTCAGC
>SDVV010016917.1:0-14114 GCA_016164225.1 Gammarus roeselii | reverse complement strand
CCCCCCCCGCCCACCAAAACTAACTCTTTTATCCCTATGTATAATCCTTCACAAAAATGACTCTAGAAAGCGGTTTATGTAGACATATACTCTACTCCCAGGGTGTAGGTGAACCTTATTTCTATTTATTTTAAATCATAAATAACAATTCATTTGCTTCGGTCGCATATCGTTACATTGTCTAATATTTTTTAATCGTCACTTATGATAACCCCTAGAGGGTGTGGCGATGACCGAAATGCATAATTTTACATTTATTAATTCTTCATACCGTGCCCAAGTTTTCTGGCATATCAACAATTTGCTTCAAGCTTGCAGGATCGGCAGAAACTCAAATTTTGTTTGCACTCTTCCTCCTACCTTGGTGTTGTCGGCCAGCTTGCCAATGTTCGAAATCAAGGTTCTTACGAGATCGTTCATTAATATAAACAAAGATGAGTAGGCTCCCTATACTCGCCACCGGCTCTCCGTGAGCCAGCATTGTCTTTTTCTTTAGTTATCCAGCTAGATCCAAGTCTCGATGCATTACAATCGTAGGTGGAATTATATTCTTGTACAAAGCAGCAGGTTTGAAGAGCAGGAACGATTGTAACAACAGCCGCTGGTGAGAGTCACCAGTCAACACGTTCGTTTTTTATGACTGCAGAAATTGTATCCGGTATTCAATATTTTTTCATCAATTGGCCAATGATTGAGGTGACGCTAATTGGTCGGTAATTGCCCAGATAATTCACCACTGTTTTTTCAATGAATTGTAGAATAGTTGGCCTCCTTGCATTAAAAGAAGCAAGTGCTATTTGTGTGAGATGGGGGTATAACATTTGAAGGAGGTTCGGTGGTTTCGTCAAAAGTCTCTTCCAGTATTCTGGGAGGATCTTTGTCAGGACCTGAAGATTTCGAAACTTTAAATTTGTATACTTAATTTAATTATCCGGAAAGAAAAGATTTACGATGCTTAGGGCTTTCATTCGGTTTTAAGGTATGATATTCCGAGGATTAGGACTATCGGGACTCTGTGACAAATTCAAAACAAAAAGATTTACTATGTAGGGAGTTAATTCCAGTTTCGTCCGCTTCTAGATATCACACTGTTGTTCTCAAAAGGTCCTATAACGGATGTTTCTTTTGCTCAAGATTAAGCTAAAATATGGTGCCGGTTCGTTTTGGCGTTCGCAGCAATTTTGGTTACGTAACTCTTCCTTAAACTTTTCAGGGCGGTCCTAAGATCTTTGCTACAGACTTTTAAATTCGATCTTTTGCAGCTTCACAATGTGCATGTTTTCGACAACGAGTGCTCGGCTTTCTTTTGTGACTGAAAACTGTTGAGTACTATATCTTCGGATGATTTTACCTGACATAATGACACTACCCAACAGTGTGTCATTATGTTGGTACCTGCTTTCATAAACTACATTCTGTTTCTGATAATATGAGTAATCGAAGAATATCATTATTAATGTACATTTATTCATTTCCCATCACAACTACGCCAATGCGCTGAAGAGGGTTGACCCCTGAAACATACGGGGAGTTTGATCAGTTATCTTTGAAACCAAGATTTGTGGCTTGCGGATAATTTTCACATTAAACAGCTGGAAGGCTTTCACGGAGGTGGCGCCTAGAAGAGCAGACACTTGAAGTTTATGTGAGATTGCGCATGAAACATCCCTTTGATGAAATAAAAATAGTTTTAACAAAATCACCCCTCCCCTCCTCTTTGAGTGAAGCAATGCAAAAGCTGGAGAAAAAATCGGGGAAGTTTGGAGAACAATAGAGCGAGAGAGACCTTCATGCGAACCATGTAAATATGATACCAATGGACTCGGGTAAATCGGATACCATCTTTAGGGATATGCATTAGGTACTAACAATCTGAAAATACTTCACGTTAACAGCGTCGGATGCATAAAAACAAGTAGCAAAAGGATTACCTCTTCATCACATTTCGGTTCTGAGAACGGAAATATAGTATAGAAGACGACACTCGTTAGGCTCTGTAAACGGGGACAATGAAGGTTATTGGCAATTAGCTGTAATTCCACCTGACTGTGCCAACAAAATCAGACTATTCCATCACCTACTTCCCGTTCAGTTTTTTGCATTAGACGCCTACTTGATACCTGTAGCGCTGCGGCCTCCATACGTCCCGGAAGCGAATCGTTCTTGTCGCAACGGAAGCCTGTCAACTTGTCAAAGATTGAATTATCATAGACTATCGTCGAGGTTTTTAAATTCGTTTTGTTTAGTTCCTAAATCACATCCCAGATCGGATAAGTTACATAACTCCTCCACAACTGTCCACTACGTGCTTGTACGGGTCATACTGACCGCACCTGCAATAAGCGAACCAAGGCGTTTAAGTGGAACGCAACTAGAAGAAAACAAGATTTATATGAACAGGAGCAACCAATGAAATGTAAAACGCAGATCGATGTATGTAAATGGGTACAGGAAAGAGCACTGGGTTTAGCTTACGTGAGTGGAATGACGTTTTGTTTTTATTTATAAAAATCCAGCGATAGAGAATTCTGAGAGAGTCGGGCATTTAAGCTCTAGTCTGTTCCGGTCATTGATCCACCCACAGGAACAGTATCACAGACAGCCTCTCAATTACCGACCCACACCATCTCCCTCTATCTTTCATCTTATAGATAATATCTGAATTTGTTTTAATATAAACAACATGAATGAAATCCAATATTTAAAAAGTAAATGGTAGATAGAATCCCTTTGCCTCACTAGGTCTCAAACCCGTGAGTGACAACGTTTGAGACACGCTCAACTGCTTCTGCGTCGCAAGCCCTCTTTGGATCCGATCCGAGAGAACGACTTCTGCAACCAAACGCGTGTAGAACGTGTTTAGTAATTATTTTGTTTGATGAGCTATACGTTCTGCTACACATACTGGGTATAGTTCGATTCACGATACTTTGACACAGAAGGTCACCGACGAGTTTGGATGCTGTCACTCATCGTCGGCATGGCCTATCGTAGCTTATCAATGCCTGAATTGCATTAAACCGGCAGATAAAAACCGTTCGGGTGTGGTAAAGACGGTTGCGATCCATACGGTGGTCTGCTCATACCTGCTTCTGCCCATCTCAGTCCCAAATGTCCCAAATCTGCCTGTCCGCTGGAGGGCCACGCTTTCTTCAGTGCTGCCATAAAGGATTTAGGCCGTCTCTGTCGCCTAGCGAGAACATCCATGAACTGTTTGTGCCGCTTCTAGTGGTCACTGAGAACTAAACATGTCGGGAGCAGCAACGATCAAGACAAAAGAGCAACAAGCAGGAGCGACACAAACCATTTGGTCATGTGTTTACCTGAGCATCGGTGACAAACTACAGTGCCATGGCAAGCATTTATAGCCTAATAAATTAATTTACAGAAAAGTTTTTTTAATCTGTCAGATATCCAGCACAAAGGTCTTCTTAGTACCAGAATCAACGATGCCTACGGAGACGTCTCACTTCCTAATAATGTTGACGCACTCAGCTCTACGCCAACCTGGGGGTCCAGATTTTATGCATAATATTTCTGTGTCAGTGAAAGATGGATGACACTGAACAGATGCACTAAAAACCTGAAGTGAATTAGGATAAGAGACGCTTTACAACCTCTGTTACTGAAGGAATGACACGCTTTAGACGCCCGTAAAGAATATATTCGTTGACACTAAGTGTTGCTCAGAGTGTTTATCTAAAAAACATTAATCTAAGTAGGAAAATAGTTTGGTTTGAAATGATATCCAAATATTCAACCTCGTGTAGTATGAGAATTTAAACTACTGTCTATGACGTCAAGATCCGGAAAATCGCTCTTTGTCATGAGTCTTCCTAATATCAACATGTCGGATCATTGATTAGATGCGGTGCGACATCACAGAAGTTGTCCTTGGGAGGTCATTACCCGCAATCAATATCTTGAGCTTTAAACTTGTTGATGAGAATTCCTTCGTGAGACGTTGTCAGTTACTTGATAACAATAAGATACTCAAATCTATTTTCGTATTCGGCGGAAACACATATTTGTAATAAGAGGGAAACACAGAATGAGACAAGGTCACCGTAGATGACCGAGAAGATGGAGGAAGAAATGATAAATAATTTGGTGGCGGTATTGAATAAGAAGGTTGGTAGATGATTGGGAAAAGCTTATTCGCACAACATACTATTTTCTCGCTCTTCAACAAAGATATCCCGTTAGAGGATTCAACCGATTTTAGTCTCCAGACTGCCCTCTCCTCAAATATTGCATGATGTATATGAATCCTCTCACCCATCACCGAACTCCGCATCTCCACTGACAGCTGTGCTATAACAGCCCACTCACACCATTCAGATGACTGTGTTCCACTCAATGACGCCCGTAAGTTGTCGACCCATGGTCGATAAACACTCACTTAGATGACTGCTAGACTCAGTGCCACTCAATATGGCTGCTAAGTGTACTCAACGCTGAAATACGTTGTGTACTCAACGCTGAAATACGTTCACACGCAGCGCTGAATGACGCTCACACGCAGCGCTGAATGACACTCACACGCAGCGCTGAATGACGTTCACAAGCATTGCTGAATGACGCTCACTTGCAGAGCTGAATGACGCTCATACGCAGGGCTGGATGACGCTCATACACAACGCTGAATGACGCTCATACACAGCGCTGCATGACGCTCATACACAGCGCTGCATGACGCTCATACGCTATGCTGAATGACGCTCACATGCAGCACTGAATGACGCACACACGCAGCGCTGAATGACGCTCATACGCAGGCTTTCAATGCAACAATAACACTCATTTAGACTCACTCGTTTGGTATAAATGCTATCAAACGTATTCGACTCATGAGGGATTACTTCATAATTAATCTGAAGGCACGAGCCCCTCCCGCATGTAAAGTTGTTGAAATGTGGTGACACATCCAGGTGCCTTCACAGTCATTATTAACTGTATTCCTTATTCCAACAGGGCTCGTACCGCTCAGTCTGGAGAGTCATCCACGCTAAAAAAATACTCTTGGTCCCTGCTCAGTATAAAATACACGTTTTATTTTGTATTCAAGTTTACTGGTGAAGTAAACTCTCCCCAGCCAGGTCCGATGAGATGAAGAAGGTGGCTGCTCAGTTTTATGCAACATGTTTAATGACAGTCCTTAACGGTACTTTCCGACCGTCAACGGAAAACTAACTGTTATGCGCACGGGTGTCCTATATCAAGGATGTATCGTTCGATTGATCATACTACCTGCAACTACAACAGTTTTAATTCTGTTGTAATCGACTGCGTAGGAATAAATTTTACATTTATTTTATCATATGTGATGACACGGCTTATCCAATCTTTTGATGGTTCAAATGTTCACACAATGGAGTGATGAGAAAAGAAAATAAGTTATACTATTGGCAATAATTACTCGGATTTATGCCCATGTTGGCACCTTGGCATTGCAGTATTCGACATCGAGTCATCAATTGGCCTTTCAATTCAGTTATCCGGACAGTTGATTGAAGTCAACTAAGCAATACGCGAGCTACTTAGCAAACATTACGCATGGCATCCAGTAGCGCAACGGGGACTGAAAGAATCCATGAGGTAGTCGAGGAAGAAACGGTGTAATGGAACAGTAGGTACTTGTAATATTACAAAAGCTGTTATTGAAATAGTATACAATAGTTTGGTCCGGCCATGCTACTTGAATGTGATACTTCAGAAAACCTAACTTTCCTTAGTAGTACGATCATTATGGTAACAAGCGCCATGAAATACCGCACAATATTGAGGAAAAATAAGTTATAACTTAGGATTTCTATGCAACATGGAAATGGCCTCATTCTTACCATTGTAGATAGAGGTAGCCTCCCAACCCAAGATAGAGTAAAGTAATACGGCAGTTTCTTAACTCAGATGAAGAACACAGTGCAATGGTTAAGGGAACCACGCGTTTTAGGAAAAGTGGTAGCTACGAGGTAACCATCATAAATGCAATTTTTCTGGAAACATTTTGGCATCAGTCAAACAAAGTCCTGAATTCCTGCAATCAGCACCCGATCATGAACCTCATAATATAACAAAGGTCCTTGACATTAGTCAAACAAAACCCTGAATTCCTGTAATCAGCACCCGATCATGAACCTCATAAAAAACAAAGGTCCTTGGCATTAGTCAAACAAAGCCCTGAATTCCTGCAACCAGCACCCGATCATGAACCTCATAAAAAACAAACGTCCTTGGCATTAATCAAACAAAGCCCTGAATTCCTGCAATCAAGAATCTCATAAAAAAACAGCACCTGCGCCGCATTTACACAAACAAAGCTGCGTTGCAAGCAACAATGTGCATCTAAGGTGGCCAGAACCTGAGCCTCATTCACACAATCTCAGCCGTGATCTTCAAGGGCCAAGGACCTCTTTAGGAGGCCAACACCCTCGCTTCATTTATACGATCTCCCTGCCAAGGCTCAGCAATCATTTTCCTCTCATGAAGGACAGCACCGACACCGCTTGCCCTAAATCGATGAGCCTACTAGTTTGGTGACTCCCGAATAGGCCTATTGATCACCACACTCTGCCTCATGTCGAGGGGCGGCACTAAGCATTATGACTCGTCTTAAATAAGCGCTTTTGTTCATTTACGGGATGATCGGCCCTATAACGATCATTGCCAGTGAGAGAGGGGCTCGAAAAAACAACTTGACTCAGAGCCATGGAAGAAGAACTTCGTATTGTGCTCGGAAGTTTAGTCAAAGCACGGAATATAATTCGGTGCTGTTAGGTTGTAAATGTGCTATTATTAATTACAGCCCACTCCACATCGCAGGAGACCGCTGAGAGCAAGAATTGAGCCCCTTCAAGGGAAAGATTTGAGCATTCATTTATGCATGTGTTCTCCTGGTAGTTGATTCAGTTTTATGGGCAGGTTTGAGGACACTGGAGATGTTAAGGTCAAGATAAATTTGTATTCGTTGTGCAGCTCAAGTTCTACTGTGTTTGTCAACCCGTTGAACTTTACGACTGCTCGCTTCTCATTGTTTTTTTTTGTGCGACTGCTTGCTACGTATTGTTTTACGTTGTTACTGCTCATTGTTTTATTGCGACTGCTTACTCGCATGGCCGATCAGTGCCATGCGAGGCTCATCAGTGTCAGGACGGGTCCAGTTTGTGTCATTTAGGGGCCTATTTGTACCTTGACGGGACCTATTGGTGCCATGACCGGGCCCATCTTTGCCCAGACCAACCTGTCTGTGCCATAACGGGGATAACCTATGCCATGACGAGGCCTATCTGTGCCATGGCGTGGCCTATCTATGACATGCCGTCGACTATCTGTGCCATGCCGAGGCTTATAAGTGTCCTAACAAGCATTTCTATTCCATGAAGGGGATAATCTCTGCCATGACAATCTTATCTATTCCATGACGGAGCAGGTTCATGCCATGACGGACCCTATCTGTGCCATGCCGAGGCTTGGCAAACCTGTTCAATGACGCAGCCTATCTCTGCCATGATGGGGCGGCAACTCTAATGCTATAAACTGACGGCTATTATTGTTGTCACGTAGAAAGATTTTTTTTATATTTCTGGTCTCATGCGAAGCAAAGTAAACTATATAAGAGTTGGATGGCATTTCGAATCAGTGAATATAAAAGATTATGACAGTTGTCTCATTCATATGAGCAACAACGTATTTCATTTTAAAAAGACCATGTCAAAGATACTTATTTAAACAGCATTTTTCAAGGTGGCAGACTCGAGTGGGAAGTACAATTTAGAAACGTCTTTATTGCCTTCGTAGATGAAAGTGATGCAGTAGGCACTTCCCAAAAATGTTGCTTGCACCCAAAATTGCTGTCCTTTTTGTTTGCTTTGACTCCCTCGCTGTAATTTTGAGTTTCTTCCTACAAATGAGAACTAATAGTGTCATTCTATGCGAGTCAATCAGGAAGCTGGCGTTCAGGAGACCGACTCCTTTCGTTATGAATGGTCCACCACGAGGCGATCAGTATCTTGCTGAGAAGAGAACGCACTGGAGTCGCCCGTGAGCCTAAGTAGACTCAGTACAGGTCACACTGGAGTCGCTCGTGAGCCAAAGTAGACTCAGTACAGGTCACACTGGACTCGCTCGTAAACCAGAGTAGACTCTTGATAGGTGTCAATCAAGATTCACAAGCTGAAGTGTATGCTCAGGACAGGTTATGCTACTGTCGCCTTGTAAGCCAGAGTAGGCTTTGGACCGGCACATCATACAAGAGCAGCCGGTAAACCGCAATAGACTCAATACAGATAACGGTGGAGCTAGAATAGGCTCTGTACAGGTCTGTAAGCAAGAGAAGAGCAGTTAAGCAATATTTGACCCTGCAAGGGAGGTAAGCACGGGTTAAAGCACATTCATTTCTCCTCTGCGGTTTTTGATGCTACTTGGCATAGGCGCTGGGCATCTTGGAGCCCGAAGCCCAAGCTAATCAGCGTCTGACTGTTATGTAGTCTACTAGCACGTGCCCCCAGTAGTCAGATCCTACCCGTCTGCATTCCAAACCTGTCTCCCACGTCACTATCCAAAGAGGGCATTGTCGTAACCGTCCAGCAACGGTTATTTATTACATCTCATTGTCTGATGAAATTCCGTGTTATATTTGTTGCAAAATAGAGATTGTTTGATGATACCCTTTGGTCACTCTCCCGGTGTAAGGTTTGAGTCGTCTTGTTACTTGTTTTCAGGCATCGCAACTAACGTCCGATCGCAGAGCAGAGGCAGGATCATTTAACGAGCCAACTTAATACCCAAATTCTCATTACATTGCAAAATTGAAAAAACTTTCTAAATTCAGCACTGACTGAACAGTAGTTTCCACAATCGGTCTTTATACCTAATCAACCACAAATAGAGAGTCGTTCCTTTTCAACAGCATTCGACTTCTGATCCATTTTTCTCCTTTAAACTTTACTTCCCCCGACAGCTACCAGAACCCAACCATCATATCCCAAATTGCGCGCGTTAGCAAATGGTTCAGTAGATAATAAACGAGCTCCCCTAGACAGTAGTGGCCGTTAGCGATGAGGGCGTGCAACATTCCAACATTTCATCAGTTGACTCCAGTGCAGGAGAAAACCTTGACACTCTAATATAATATAATCTCATCCTCTGACGCTGGCAGACCAGCCATCCTCTGCATTTTGATATTTGTGTGTATTTTAATCTTTATCGTTTTACACCTGGTTAAGAAGATCAAATTAGTACACTTTTTCCAGACAACATAAAGCCCGTCGGGCCACGTAAGAAACAAAAGAAAGAGATCTCAAACACGTTTGGTGGCATACCCCCTAGAAGTGAATATGCTGCGAGTGAGGGCTTTGACGAGAAAATTAAAGCCAACTAGTCGGCCAGAAGATAAGTTCAGTCGACATTCGGTTAAGCCTGCCGATGGATAATATTCGTCGGGAGGCGGCGACGTGAACCAGTCACCTCAAAGGACAAAATCATTTATCTAAATGATCATGATTAGAAGGCGCCAGTGCCTGAGGAATGACGAACCGCTGATGACTCACGGCATGAGACTGCTCATCATTTTGTTACCAACAGCAAATATAAATAGACAAATGTTGTAATTAAATTGATGATGGATCAGAGACTTATTGTATGCAGGATAATCTAATATAACAATGTTAGCCAAAGCGTTGAAGATTTTTCTAAAGCCTTTCTGTCGATGGTAGAACCTGTAATAATAATTCGTTGACGTTTTTCCTACCCTGCAATTATCCTCAGTAAGGGTTAACCGTTGAAGGTCACTTGACCGACCTATTAGTGCAATATTACTCCCTCGGCACCAACTTTCCTAAGGTGCTCAGTGCGGGTCTATCACCTCCATGTTAGCAGTCCTGCACTATTGCTTCCACACTCCATCTGTCAAATGCTGCTAGAATACAGATTTTTCATCGCCGTAACAGCATTGCTGCACTATTGCACAAACACTCCCACTGTCCAATGGTGCTGCAATTATGCTAGTTCACCTCCCTGTCGGCAGTGCTGCACTATTTTTTTCCCACAAACAGACAATAGTGCTGCAATAATGCCCTCTCCATCCACAGACTAATGGTGCTGCAATAATGCTCTCTCCATCCGCAGACTAATGGTGCTGCAATAATACTCCCTATACTGTCCAGCTAATATTGCTGCAATAATATTATTTTCATCCGCAGACTAATGATGCTGCAATAATACTCCCTCCACCATCAATCTAGTGGCGCTGCGATAATGCCCTCTCCATCCGCAGACTAATGGTGCTGCAGTAATGCTCTCTCCATCCGCAGACTAATGGTGCTGCATCAATACTGCTCCATCCCCAGACTAATGGTGCTGCAATACCACTCCCTCCACCGTCTAGCTAATGGTGCTGCAAAAATGCCCTCTTCATCCGCAGACTAATGGTGCTGAAATAATACTCCCTACGCCGTCAAGCTAATGGTGCTGAAATAATGTCCGCTCCATCCGCAGACTAATGGTGCTGCAATACTTTTTCCCTCCACCGTCCAGTTAATTGTGCTGCAAAAATAATCTCCAATAACGTCCTCTCCATCCGCAGACTAATGGTGCTGCACTAATAATCCCTCCACCGTCAAGCTAATGGTGCTGCAATAATGCCCTGTCCGCCCGCAGACTAATGGCGCTACAATAATGCTCTCTCCATCCGCAGACTAATGGTGCTGCAAAAATACTCCCTCCATCGTCCAGCTAATGGTGCCGCAATGATACTCTTCACATCCACAGACTAATGGTGCTGCAATAATACTTTCTCCATCCGCAGACTATAGATGCTGCAATAATACTCCTTCCATCGTCCAGCTAATAGTGCTGCAATAATTCTCTTTTCATCCACAGACTAATGGTGCTGCAATAATATTTTCTCCATCCGCAGACTAATGGTGCTGCAATAATACTCCCTCCACCGTCCAGTTAATAGTGCTGCAATAATACTCTTCACATCCACAGACTAATGGTGCTGCATTGATACTTTCTCCATCCACAGTCTAATGGTGCTGCAATAATACTCCCTCCACCGTCCAGCTAATA
The DNA here is from genome assembly GCA_016164225.1 of Gammarus roeselii. Lineage (NCBI taxonomy): Eukaryota > Metazoa > Arthropoda > Malacostraca > Amphipoda > Gammaridae > Gammarus > Gammarus roeselii. The sequence continues at coordinate 3,044 of SDVV010016917.1, read as the reverse complement.
GTGATGCAATAATACTCTTTACATCCACAGACTATAGATACTGCAATAATACTCCCTCCACCATCCAGCTGATAGTGCTGCAATAAAACTCTTTTCATCCACAGACTACTGGTGCTGCTATAATACTCCCTCCATCGTCCAGCTTATGGTGCTGCAATATTGCCCTCTCCATCGGCAGACTAATGGTGCTGCAATAATACTTTCTCAACCGTCCACCTAATGGTGCTCCGATAATGTTCTCTCCATCCGCAGACTAATGGTGCTGAAATAATACTTCCTCCACCGTCCAGCTGATGAAGCTGCAATAATGCTCTCTCCATCCGCAGACTATTGGTGCTACAATGATACTCATTCCATCGTCCAGCCAATGGTGCTGCAATAATGCCCTAATCATCCGCAGACTAATAGTGGTACAATAATACTCCCTCCACCGTCCAGCTAATAGTGCTGCAATGATACTCTCTCCATTTGCAGACTGATGGTGCTGCAATAAAACTCCCTCCGCCGTCCAGCTAATGGTGCTCTCTCCATCCGCAGACTGATGGTGCTGCAATGATACTCTCTCCACCGTCCAGCTAATGGTGCTGCAATAATGTTCCTTCTATCCGTAAACGAATGATGACGCAATGATGTTCCCACTATTCGTTAACGAATAGTGATTTAATAATTTTCCCTCTATCTGTTAACGAATGGTGCTGGAATAATACCCCCCCTCCCGCCACTCAACGTCCGGCTAACAGTGCTGCAATAATGGCAAACATTAATTGTTCGCTAGTATCGACGCCCCGCCATTATTAGATTACCGGGACAAGCGGTGCTAGTGGAGGCCACGCTGTCGTGATAGGCGGTGAATTATTAATGCGTTCATCAATACGGACCACACATGCGACAGATTCTGTCACATAACATCAGTTCTGATGTCTTGATTTTATCAATCAATTAGCATTGTTGAAGGATTGTAATCATATTCACTATAGATTAATTGATCTGGCATATCAGGCTGTTAAATTGCGGGTTATTGATCCAATGGGACAAAATGTGCATGTACTAAGCTAATAGGTTGAAATAACATGTAATAACTTACCACTAGGATCTGTTTCACGATGCCCAGAGACAGAACAATGGTAACCAGCCCTGATGGAGTGTAAGTAAATAAATAAAATTATAATAACTCATCCAAAACATCCATCACACGACTAACATATTTGGTATGAAAATACAAATTGTCACATGGGAACTAATACGCACAACATAACAATCCTTTTACTTGATCCCATGCTAGCGCTCCTCCGAAAACACATCACTGGAAGCGCATGGATATTCAGCATAAAAGCACCAAAAAATCTTTTACATCTTGTCTATCTCTTCCATTATCTTCTGCAACGCCATCTTTAAGTGGTCAAACTTTGTTCATTACACAGGAAAAAAGAAGCCGTTGGCTAGGAAGTGAAACAACATTCTAGATTCTATCCAAAATGAAACAAATGCAATATTCACAGGAAGGTGAGTGTCTGACAGAAAAGTGCATCTCACACTTCTCTCCTGCATTCACACTCAAACAAAGTTGGTACTTTTGCGTTAGAGAGTTAGGCCGGAAAACCTTGTAACACGCACTCTGAGTCAAGAGTGTGCTCCGAGGTCATCGTCAGCCGCAGCGTCCGTCAGGAAACTGCTATACTCCTGTCGCCTCGTAGTGCCCTCCAACCGGCCATATACCATCGCGTTCCTCAACGCGACGTCATGGGAGAGATAACACATCACGGTTGTGTCAAATCTTCTTGATTCAAAACCATTCTCCACTCACGACCATTCATCGTACGCTCTCTTACTGCCTCCACACTTATGTCTCTTCTTCCTGACGCCTGCGTCACGCTATCCACGCTATCTACCTCTAAGCTCACGTCTACTCCTATTTGCACTATTCTTCCTGTATCCATCCACATTATGTGTCTATGAAGAATAGCCTTCAATAATCACTTCTTGCAGGCGGTGAATTTCTGTTTGGTCGTCTCATTTAGTGGATATCGTGGAGCACGTGTGGTCCATACCACCGTAGATGAAATATAATTATATTGATTCATCGTTTTGGGAGTAAGAAACGACGTCCCATAGTTCAAGCTACATTCCACGACCCCATTCCGCACCGATCATAAATGCCTCTTTTCCGATTTTGGGAATCAAGTCGAGTTCTGACTGTCTTTTATTCGCATTCTGAATTACCATTCCAGTATTTGCTTCTTGTTTCTTTAGCATGGTGGCGATGCTATAGCCCTCTATTTGCAGGTTGCTAGAAATAGCTGACATCACCAGCAGTCATGAAGTGTCACGAAGTCATTTCAGATAAGACTTGTGTGAATGATCGATGATACTCTGATTTCGGTATAAAATGTCAAGCAAGCAAGGCCAAAACGACAATTATTTCACAATCAAGTATTGCAAGTCATAATTTTTGGATTCCTAATTCAGATGATTAATGTATTGATTGAGTGCAATCGATTTGGCTTTTCTTGTTATAGATCTTGTCTCACAATCATTATACAGATACAGATACAGATACAGACACTAGGCGGCATCCCCCAGAAAGGGGGGTGGCCGACGGCAAGGCGCACCTCACACCCTCATACGTTCACACTCACACAACTTAGCCCTTTTGTGCTAAAGGGTCCGGCCGGTAGCCATTCAACTTACACTCTGGGTCCCAAATGCATCGATGAACCGTCGTCAGCAGCAGGGTCCGACAGTTTTCACGGGTTTACCCCCGCCGCGTAATAATTGCCGGGCCCCCTTCACCCACGCCATCCCGACAGCGGGATGCCAAGGGCGGGAAACCACATCAGAGCAGCGTCAAAATCAACCATTCACAACCATTCTCCACTTACGCCTGTTCATTGCACGCTCTCTCGCCACCTCCACAATCATGTTTCTTCTTCCCAACGCCTGCTTCAGACCATCCATCCACCCAAACTTCGGTCTACCTCTAGGCCTGCGACCACTCGCCTCCGCATTCATCACCCTTTTCAGCAATCTCCCTTCATCCATCCTCT
>SDVV010016916.1:0-14114 GCA_016164225.1 Gammarus roeselii | reverse complement strand
CTACGGAGCTGAGGCTTTGGGGGGTGAGAGCAGAGGAGAGAAGAAGGTTGAATGTTTTCGAGATGAAGTGTTTGAGGAGCATGGCTGGAGTAACGCTGAGAGACCGGATCACCAACGACGTGGTTCGAATCAGAACAGGGATGGTGAAAAAGTTGGAGAACAGAGTGGATTCGCGTGTACTGAGATGGTTCGGGCACATGGAGAGGATGGATGAAAAGAAATTGGTGAAAAGGGTGATGAATGCTGAGGCAAATGGTCGAAGGCCTAGAGATGGACCGAAATTTGGGTGGATGGATGGTCTGAAGCAGGCGTTGGGAAGGAGAGACATGAATGTGGAGGTGACGAGAGAGCGTGCAATGAACAGGCGTGAGTGAAGAATGGTGGTGAATGGTTGATTTTGACGCTGCTCTGATGTGCTTTCCCGCCCTTGGCATCCCGCTGTCGGGATGGTCGTGGGTGGGGGAGGCCCGGCCATTATGACGCGGCGGGGGTAAACCAGTGAAAACTGTCGGGCCCTGCTGCTGACGACGGATCCTCGGACTGCACTCGAGACCTAGAGTGTAAGTTGAGGGGCCACCGGCCGGACCCTTCAGCACAAAAGGGCTAAGTTGTGTGAGTGTGGGCGTATAAGGGTGTGAGGTGCGCCTTGCCGTCGGCCACCCCCCTTTCTGGGGGATGCGGCCTCGAGTCTGTATCTGTACGATTATGGATAGTGATATATGGACATTTATTTATCCATTACATGGTTACATACGAATATTTACATACTAGGATTATTTACAGGTTAAGCCCTGTTGATGTGGACGTAATTTCATCATTCACTAGAGTACATATACCAATGGCAGTCTCACCCGGCTAACGTCTCTTCCATGTTAAATCCATCTTTACATTAGTATTATCAGCCAAGACACATTGCGTCCTCGTTTTAGTGTCGGTAGGTTCAACTGCAATGGATTTTTTTGGAATGTCTGGATGACCTTAGCAAGAGTTGTGTACACGTCGATTTCTGATTTTATTTGAGGCTCATTTCCATAGAGCCTCAGCGTGAGTCATAATAGGCTCCTCCTCCGTATGGCGCGAACGCATCGATATAGTATCGTTTGTTGTCAAATTTACTGAGGCAATTTTAATTAGTGCGTACTATTTGTAGTTGGCATGCTTTTGCGCAATTGTTGTGATGGTCTCGAAGTGTGTGTAAGTTTTCTGGTTATGTATGTCTCTGTATTGTTCATGTTTTATTTTAGCTTGTGTCTGGTAATTGATACCCTTAGCAGCTGGTTTGTAGCCTCGGACTCAAGCAATATACTGTAACACGTTGGTTGCAAGCAGATGATCTCACTCGGGTAGTCATCAGCTGTTTTGCTTTTCAGTAGTCCCAGCTGTCATTTATTTGATTCATCGTAAAAGGGATGATTTTTTTCGGGGTATATGAAGGATTTGATTTGAGCCGCATTTCTACCAGAGCCTCAACGAGAGTCATAATAGGCTCCCCCGTGGGGCGCAACCGTCGTTGATTCAGGTAAGTTCACACGGCCTCGCGTGCAAAAATATTAGTCATGTCAAGATGAGGTCAGTTCGTATTTCAATTGTGGCATATTCGCGTACTAGCGCGTACGAGACCGTAATGAGTTAACGTGTGTCTTCGTAAAATGTGTTATTTCTGCGCGTAATGGGGTGGAGAGACCACCTCACTTGCACAAGTGTTTGTGTTTTAGACGGCTCCGTATAGTCCGGTGTGTTTTCCGAAAACGATAAGCTTTTTACGGTAGGTTAGGTCAGTGTGTAGGCTTTGTAGGTTGTACGGGGGTTTAGGAACGCTCGTCGGGCTACGGCGAGTGCGTTGCAATCCATCAGTAAGTGTTTCACGCTGATAGCCACTTGGTGGCAACAGGGGCAAGGTGGCGCGTTTGGTCCTATGTCGACATCCATCAGGTGGCTGTGAGTTATCAACGTGTGTCCCGTGCAAAAGCGGTTGATCAACACTTGGTCTTTACTGTTGGTGAACTTAGTTTCCCATTCTTCGACTGAGGGTTTGACTGAAAGCATTTCTTGTCCACTCTGTTGCCACATTTTATCCCATAGGGATGTTATATGGGGTTGATGATAGGGAACCAGTCCCGGTAATGAATTGCGAAAAATTGTTCTTGGTGAGTAGATGCCAGTTTAGCAAGCGAGTCCGCAAGTTCGTTTCCGCTTATTCCCGCGTGTCCGGGGATCCAGCAGAATTCGACTGCCTGACCCGTCTCGGACATCACCATGAACTGGATGTTCATAGTGCAGTGTTTTGAGCTGGATGAGGACACTCAGACTGAGAATACGACGTATTTAAGGGAGCAATGTGTTTTTGCAATCAATAGAGATGGCTAGTTCGCGTGCGTGAAGCTCCGCAGAGAACACGAAGGCCTCTTGTGGGAGGGTGGCCAAGAGTGGGTTGTCCCCGCACACAGCGGCGGCTCCCACTCCGTCCGCGGTTTAGGAGCCGTCAGTGTATATGTGGCGGTGCTCTAAACATTCTTCCTCAAGTAGTCTAAGGAATTCCTGCCGATACGCGTTGGTTGGAGTAGTTGCTTTGGGTACATTTGCAGGTCTAGGTTGACCGGTGGTGGGTAGATCATCCATTTTGGTGTTTAAAATTTAGTATTCGGTAGGAAAATGAAGGCTTAATAGCTTTACGATTGATGTTTAGCGAGGTCAGCAGGTTGTCCACACGTAGGGAAAACGGTGGGCATATATTATTATTAGCCGCAAAAAGGCGCTTATCGGATATGATGGTGATGTGGCTGATTGCTGTGTTGTTGATTAGACTTCTAGTCTTAAAATAGTATTGTAGTGAAAGTTTGTATCGCCGGAGCGGAAGTAGAAGTTCGTTAGCGACCACGTTAAGGGATTCGATTGGGGTGGAGCGGAACGCACCGGATGTGATACGCAAAGCATTATTTGCGATGGTTGAGAGTAGTTTTAGCTGCAGAACCGTAGACAACGGCTCCGTAGTCTATGCGCGATCGTATTATTGCTCTGAACAGCGTCGTTCCGGTGTCCATGTCCTGCACCGAACTTCAGGGATGTTATCGATTGGATAAGTCCCGTCGACCTTTTGCAGCGAGTCGTCAGGGCTGCGATGTGGGGTCGCCAGGGCTGCGATGTGGGGTCGCAACGTGAGTTTAGGGTCCCACATAAGACCCAGGAATTGGATCGTTTCTTCGTATTCTGAAGATGTATTGTGCAGCGTTAGGGCTGGTTTCAGGTGTAAACCGGGCACAAGGGTAAAGTGCATGCTTTTAGTTTTAGAAGGCGAGACTTGGAATCCGTTTAGGGAAGCCCAGTTCTCGACTAGACACTTAGGCACTTCTGGAGTTCATATTGAATTGTTATGAGGCTGGGGTGTCTGTAGCTTATTTGTAGGACGTCCACGTATAGTGATGAGAGCATTCATACGTCTCGGGGAAGAATGTCGGCTAACTGATTTATTTTGAGGATAAAAAGAGTGACACTGAGAACGCTTCCCCGAGGGATGCCCATTGCTTGCGGATATGACGGAGACTGAATGTCGTCAACCTTGACCTTGAAGGTGCGATTTTGTAGAAATTGGTGGATGAAACGTGGTAGGCGACCTCTCAAACCTTTACGGTAGAGATCCTTCATGATCCCGTATTTCCACGTAGTGTCGTATGCTTTTCCAACGTCGAAAAATATGGAAACCACAAGTTTTCTTTGGGCGAAGGCCTGTCTTATGTCAGATCCTAGTCGAACAAGGTGGTCCGTTGTTGAGTGGCGCTTACGGCCACCGCACTGGATGTTGTTAAGGCCTGCATGCATTTCAAGGTAGTCGACTAGGCGTGAGTTTATCATACTTTCCATATTCTTACATAGGACGCTAGTTAGGGCAATGGGACGATAGTTATGTGGGTGACTGTGACATTTTACGGGTATGGGTATCGGGATAATTACGGATTCCCACCATTGGTTGAGAAAGAATGAATTTGAAAACGTATTGAACACATTTAGTAGGTGCTGGGGAGCGGTGTCAAGAAGGTGTTTGATCAAGCTGATGTGCACTCGGTCCGGCCAGGGTGAGGTTTCACGAATGTGGTCAATTGCATATTGTAGTTAATGGATGGACAAAGGTTTGTTGTATAATTCGTCATTTGCGGAAGTGAAGTCGAAATGCTCAATTTCTCTTAGGATCTTTTCCCGTTGGAAAGAAGCCGTATAATTAGTTGATTGAAATGTTTGGCTGAAAGTCTGAGCTATTTTGTCCGTGATGTCCGCGTATGAAGAATGGACAGTGTCTCCGTCCGACAGTATGTGGATAGGTCGCTCGGAGCGACCTTGGATACGTCTGATTTTTCTCCACACTAGGGAAAGAGGGGTGTTTCGATTGATTGTGTTAACCAATTGGGTCCAGCTTTCTTGCTTCTTCTTCACGCTAAGTTTGCGGAACACGGCAGTTTCCCTTTTTCAGGCTACTTGGTTCTTGGGGCAACGTGCGCGACAGAAAGCCCCGTACAACTTTTCACGCTGGTCCATTGCTTCTTTTACCTCCGGGCACCACAAAGGTTTCGGGGAAAATAATTGAGGGTTAATATAGGGGAATGAATGCGGCAGCTGCACTTTGAAATTTCCCGTGTGGACGTATGATAAAGTCGCTCTCTGAAATGTCTTCGGGAATGCCCACTATATTGTCCCATGCGACATGTGTCGAAAATTCCTCCCAGCTGGCTTTCCGGTAGTTGGATCAAAGTTCCTGCGCGTCGAGATTGTTTGGTCGGTTAGTAAGGAGCGATATGATCACTGGGTTTTGATCCCTGTCATGTGTTGAAGGCAATACTCCCCAAAAGAGTTGGGGAGCTGAAGTGGAGGAACAGATTGATAAATCAATGGCGGTTTCACTTTCGAAGGTATCTGTGTGGGTTGTCCGTCGTTGAGAAGAACCAGGTTGTGAGTGTCTATAGTGTTGGCCATTATCACTTCCCTGATGTCTGTTCTGACGCATCCGCACACTTCGTAGTAGCTGTTGAAGTCACCAAGCAAGAGTACGGGATGATGCAGTTGGTTAAGCAGATCGGTAATTAGTGCCTCTGTTAGGTCGTGGTTTCGTGACGAGTAGATAGATACCACTGTAATTGGACTTGAGATACTCATCTTCACTGCGACAGCTTAATGTTCAGTTCTCAGAGGGAGGAGGTATGATTTGATGGATCATAAATAAGTGCCACTCCGCCGTGTGCAGTCACATATTGTGACCTTCCCGACGGTGTATGACATATTGAGGGAATGTGAAGGTGGCTGTGTCACGGAGTTTGATCTCCTGGAGACCTACCACCAAAGGTTTATGGGTGGAGATTAGCGATAATAATTCAGCTTTCTTGCTTTCAAGTCCCTGGCAATTCCACTGAAGTATTGTGTTGTTGTTCATTTCGGATGTTTCACGCCCAGATTTTGATGGTCTGGAGCGGTCGCGTGGTTTGTAGGAACTTTCGTGGTGTTCTTGTCTATGAGGCGCAGATGTCCTAGATCGAGAGCGTTCGTATGAGCGTCCGCTTTCTGTAGAACATGTTCTATTACTCACTGCGTTCTCGGCTGTGAGTGCTCTTGTCGGAGGAGGAGGAGGATGAGGAAGTACGATCTTTGTGTTTGCTTCTTGAGCGAGCGCGTTTCTCTATGGAGGGTTTTTTAAACATTATGATGGGCTGAGTAGTAGTCGTTGGGATATTTGAGACAAGAGCGATGCATGGTAGATAAATGGTTTCGGGTATCGGTCGTTCTCACTAGTGAGATGTTTTGGTGTTAGGCGTGTTAGCCGAGGGTTGAATACCTCACTTTGGTTTTCGCTGTGTGCGGTTGCAGTTAAAACGGTCATAAGTCGTTCAACGCTCCGATCAAGGCGAGCTGTGCTTTGTGGGATGCTGCTAATCTTATAGCTTCGTGGCGAGAGGGAGTCGCGTATCCCGCGGTCGTCGTCGGAGGAATCTTCGTCTTTTGGCCTTTGGATTTTTGAGTTATTGGACCTCTCCTCGTAGACGACCGAGGCAACATCCATCACAGTGCTCTCCTGGGTGCTGGGGGATTCATTGCTAGGGACGCCCGTTCCTATTAAGAAGGCGGTCGCTGGGCTGGTTGTGGTATTGTTAGTACTGGAGAGGGTTGTTGGGGTCATGGTAATAGTTTGTGTTAACGATACGCGAGTGTTGACGGGTGGGGTAGACTTGGTCGTGGATTCAACTGCTTTGGTGTATTTTAAATCACGTCAGTTTGGGTTTTCGTCGTAAAAGATTTGGATAGCTTGTTTTCTTGTGATTCTGCGCTTATTTTGTATAATTGTCATTGCTTTTTGGTCCATCTGCTTTGGGCAGTCGCGGTCATCTGCCTCATGGAGGCATGAGCAGTGGTAGCATTCAAGTTGGCGGGCTGTGCAGTCCTTTTGGTCATGCTCGCCGGCGCACCTCTTACAGCGTTGGGGTATGCATGGCTGGCAGTATTTGATGATGTGACCATCAAATCGTGTGCATTGTCCCCTCTTAGTGTTTTTTGGTGTTCGGGCGTTACGAGTTTCGGCTGGGAGGAGAGCGACGTTATCAGAGAGGTCAGAGGCGGAAGCACACGAACAGGTTACGGGTTCCCTGGCCTTTATCCTCTTTATCAGTTCATCCAGTCGGGTATTCAAAGCTGCACAAAGGTTCTCGAGTTTAGTGAGGCGTTCACCGACTTCACTGGAGGGCGCCGAGCAGTCCTCAGTCTCCAGCTCGGGAAGGCCTATCATTTGCATATCTTGCCCAGGGTATTCTACATTCCGGTTATATTCGCGTCCAGCTTCGAGACGCGTTCATTTGTGTCGTCGATTACGACCGAGTCAGGTCTCCTGTCGATGACGAACTTTTGAGGGGTTCGTCTTTCATTCCTGCAGACTGGTTTGAGTGCGACGCTCTGGAGGGGCCGTCAGCCCCTCTCCGATAGGGCATGGTCTTGCCCATTGTTTGATCCCCGGCTTCTACTCGGGGTTTTGAATAATGAAGGAAGGGGCTTTTTAACTTATATTTCTATTGTATATATGAATATATACACTAACTTAATCCTTGAATATACTCTCAATATTACTAATAAATCTATTTTAATTTTCCAAGTTTTTTTCATTTTTTTTCAATTGGTTTATATTCTAAATTTACAATTCCCGGTGTCAGTGGGAGGCTCACCTCTTTGTGCACCATGGAGGAGGGGGGGATGTAGCTACAAACTGAAAGGGGGGACGGAGGAGGGATCATGTAACTCAAAATGTATTTACACAAAGAGACAAATGAATTTTGGTGGATAATGAGGACACCGCGGGAAGGGGGTGAGCCTGGGATATCCCCATGGGGTATCCCTCTGAGGAGCCTTATTGCTCTTTCTCTAAAGAGATGATAGTCGAACTTTCCAATTTAGTCAAAAACTTTACCTATACGAGATGATATTCTGTCTCGGAGCAATATTTGGCTTAGAGCGGTAACCGGCTCTTATTATGATACAGCAAAAAAAAGTTTCTCTGCCCTAGAAACTTGTAAGACTTAGGAGCTTAGACGCAAAGAACAGTATGCGATGTTAATTTTAAACTCAGTTAGTTGTCCGTCATTGGTAACGATACTTCCTTGGTGCAAAGCTGTAAACAAGAAATTATGTATTTTTGATCAACTTTTCATGCATGAATATGATTTTTCAGTGTTTTAGGATTAATGCATAACAAATATCTTCTCTTAAACCTACATTTTGACCAATCCTTTGCAGTTCTGATCCACACTTCCAATTTTGATCTAACAAATTTCATATGCTTTCATAGATTATTTCACTATTGTATGAATATTATATATATTTTTTCATATGATTCTTGATTTTAATTTGACACAATTCTACATCGCTTTTACATGTTATTCACACCCATCAAAACAACCTAACCTAACCTTATATTCGGTTTTAGTCATAGATATATACATATGAACCCCTCCACACGATTCTTCATAAAATTTCAACCTAATTCTTTCTACTTTGTGGTCACTCTCGACCCATATCAGTTAGCAGTGAGGGCAGAATTTCAATCTTATATGGTTCGAATGTTACTAGTATCTTCATATTTGTATCCAGTTTCACACAAACAAACACTTTGTCTCATGCTAGGTATAACACATTTTCTTAAATATTTCCTGACCCTACATCCTTTGACGACTGACACGGTTGATTTGGCTTTTCTTTCCTATAGATTTCATATTCTTGACAATGACTTCCTTTCAGATGTTGCCATACATTACTCGTAGATTTATGTTTATTCAATTTTTTTTTGCATAGACGGTTTACCATCCAGTGAACCGTCTTTTAAAACGTTACACTATACACTTGCTAGGGTTCAATGACAAAATTCAACATAAATGCAGTACAAACTTACACCACTTAAACATACATTCCTATGATTATCGTTTAAAAATCATACAAGAACAACAACAACAACAATCATATAAAAGGGGCAAATAGGATTCTCTAGTTTGCTTGAATCAACATTAAAAATTGCAATTCACTATGGTATCCAGCATAGTATATCGGTCTACTTACACAAACAGACATAAAAACCATGGGCTTTTGCCTATGGGACACCTCTAACGCCTCCTAAACATTGAAGCATGGTCCTATAACAAACATACAATAACCTAACAGCAAGACTTGAGTATGTAACGAATGGGATCTTCTATATTGTATCAGGTTGTAAGAAGATATATAAAACACTATAAATGAACATGAAACTAAATTATACCTGAAATAATGTTCTACATTGTAGATACAAACGTAATATATCCTAATATTTCGATATTGCATAAAATACCCAAAACCTTGCATCGAAGATGTTAACTGTACAGAGTACATACAAAACTGAGACATACTAAAACTCTTGGGTTATAACAAAGCAAGAAGATCCATTCTCTACCAATCTAAAACATAGCTACACTAAAAACCGTGACAAACGAGGAAGAAGTTTGTAACAAACCAAACACCTGACGTGAATAAAATACCAGGACAGGCAAGCAACTTACGCTGAAACCTTTAATAAATGGTGTGGAATACTTCTACACAAACATGCTATAGTATATACAAAATCTGATGAAATCACTCTCCAACTACGTCCAAAACAGGGTTAAATTGACATTTCTTTCATCAAAGTAACCTCAGCTTAATAGTAACAGAATGTTATACATACATATATAATACCAAAATGATGCAATAACTGACCAATTCTGCCTGAAATAGTGTACTACATGGACGATGCAAACGTAAAGTAACCTAAAAAATCCTATAACTGTATGAGATATCTATTCAAAATTTAAAAAAAAACAATAAAGTCAAGATAAATCAACCGAATATTACTAAGTATACATAACACAATATAATAACTTACAATAAATCCATATCGTTCAGGTACTCTTGCTATTGGAACACTGATATATCTGGCTCAAACCTGGATAATGCGTTATGGGGTAGACACAATTTTGTAACAAAGCTACTGCATCAACCCAAAATACAAAAATCAACTTGTTAACTACCTATAGATATTATACAGCTACATATGAAATGAACGACAGGAAAAAACACAGAACATTACCTAAAATTCAATATCAAGCATCCGACCGCTACGGGTGAGTCAAATATACTCTTGGGTGATTCTTCTTTGAATGAATGTTTCAGTCACCTGTTTATACAGCATCTTTTTCTATGTGTGCGATAGCTCGCTAAAGAAAAAAATAAATGAAGGAGTTACTGCAGTAGTGTGTGACAGAGAAGAAGGGTACTGATAAAAACCAACGCAGAAAATAACAATAAACTAATTGAATCTATGCCACGTGTAAATTGATCAATATTGAATGACGTAGAAATGATATCAAGCTTGAAAAATTCATAATGAATGTGTCCGGAAAATCGACATTCGTGCAAGCGGGAACTGAATGGAGTCTTGACCTTTAATAATGCATTAAAATATTATGTAACTGATAGATTTATAATCATCAAAAATTATCTTATAAATGTATGTTATCAATAACGTAAACATTCAGAGGTCAAGTATTGAAAATGCATATATGCAACATGACATGCAACAAAATTGCAATTCAGTATGCCCAGCATTGAAATGCGAATACCAAAGGTAGTGTGTAAACGTTTTATTTATATAACTTATCAACACATAAAAACCTTATATTTTATAAAACCTAATACCATACCTTATGAATAATCCGAAAGATGTCCGTCCAATCGTCAGAATGAGTCACCCGTTAGCTGATTCACGCGCCAAACCGGTTCCTACCCGTCTTCCGCCACTGACTCTCCTCCTGGTCTTCCATGTCTCCCGGGTACCCGAAACCCTAGGTCCCCCGAGGCCCGCGGGTCCCACGAGTACCTTCCATTCCCTGAGTCACCTAGGCCCAACCAACCTACGTATACATTAAAAACCAGTGCAAAATTTATTACCACGAAAAAAGGGCAGAGATAAATAATAGAGCCCAAGAAAGAAGAAATAATACAATACTAAAATAAAGTTTTGATGATCTATAAAATGAATAATCATCCATCCACCCCAAAGTAAGATGATAAGCATAACTCTTCCAGTCTTGACTTAAAGGTTGAAAGGAAAACATTCTGATGGTAAACAGGGTGGTAACAGGGTAACTATAACAAGGTTTCCGCTTTTCTTGTGTAATGATTGTGCACATCCGAAAATTTCCTAATTGAATAGTTCTCGATCATGGTTTCTGTACAAAGTTTTGAACGCAACTAGGGCAATTTGGAAGTTATACTGATCTTTCAGTTTCAGGATAGTAACAGATTTAAAATGATAAGTATGGGAATTGAATGGGAGGTTATCTATAGCTCTAATAGCTTTATTTTGCAGTATAAATATTATCGTGGGTGGGGGGGGGGGCGGCCATTATGACGCGGCGGGGGTAAACCAGTGAAAACTGTCGGGCCCTGCTGCTGACGACTGATCCTCGGACTGCACTCGTGACCCAGAGTGTAAATTAGGGGCTACCGGCCGGACCCTTAGCACAGAAGAGCTAAGTTTGCGAGTGTGAGCGTATGAGGGCGTGAGGTGCGCCTTGCCGTCGGTCACACCCCTTTCTGGGGATGTGGCCTATGTGTCTGTATCTGTAAATGAATATATTATCAGTTTTATTTTAATCTGTTCCACACCTAGCTCCAATTCCATAAATTAAAAATGGCTGAGATAACAGGAAATAAATGATTTTATGGACAGATCGGGGGAGGAATTTATTCAATTTATAAAGAATGTCTATAGATTTTGATAATTTAAATGATATGCTGTCAATGCGATTTTTGAATGACAGATTTCTGTCTAAATATACAGAGACTGATACAGACTAGACCGAATCCTCCATGGTGGGGGGTGGCCGACGGCAAGGTGCACCACACATCCTCACACAACTTGACCCTTCAACGTTAAAGGGTCCGGTCGGGTACCCCACAACACACTCTGGGTCACGAGTGCGGTTCGAGGTCCGTGTCAGCAGCAGGGCCCCGACAGCGTGACTGGTTTACCCCAACCGTGTCATGATGACCGGGCCCTCCCATCCACTCAAGCTTATTCATTGCACACTTTCTCGCTACCTCCACTTTCAAGTCTCTCCTTCCAAACGCCTGCTTCACACCATCCATCCAAACTTCGGTCTACGTCCTCTCGCCTCCGCCTTCATCACCTTTTTTACCAATCTCCCTTCATCCATCCTCACAAAGTGCCCGAACCATCTAAGATCACGCGAATCGACTCAGTCCTCCAACTTCTTCACCATTCCGTTCCGATTCGAACCACGTCGTTAGTGAACCTGTCACTTGGCGACACTTCAGCCATGTTCCTCAGACATTTAATCTCGAAAACATTCAATCTTCTCTCCTCTACTCTCACCCCCCCCCCCCCTAAGTCTCAGTTCCGTACAGCACAGTTGGAACAACGACACCTCCATAAAATCCTCTCATTGCTTCCATCCTCATCGACCTGCAGCTCCTTACACTCTTCCGTGCACCCAGTACTTTATACCCCTCTTTCACTCGCGACTTCTCCTCAGTTTTCACTAGTTCAGTCTCCTCAACATGTGAGCCCAGATACTTAAAACACAAAACTTCTTACAACAATTCTCCATTTAGGAGAACACTAATTCTGCTCGCATCAACAGTCCTCGAGCATCTTATTACTTAACTTTTACCCACGTTCACTTGAAGGTTCCTTCTCTCACACACTATACCAAGCTCAGACGCTAGCATACATAGCTTCTCTTCTGAATCCGCCACCAGCGCCGCAAACAGCAACTGGCTCATCAGCCAACTCGCTTCTAACAGCTCCAAGCCACGACCCAGCACACTTGCGTTCACCACCCTAACCACTCCATCCATGTAGAGATTGAACAGCCTGGGAGACATCACGCAGCCTTGTCTTAGACTCCCTTTTACTGTGAACCAATCATTCACCTCGCTTCCCACTCTGACACAAGCTCAACTGCCAACATAGAAACGCTGCACCGCTTCAAACAGATTTCTGCTCACTCCATACAAACGCAACGCCCTCCACAGCGCTTCCTTGTCAATCCTGTTGTATGCCTTCTGTATAAACATACCCAAAGGAATTTAGTGTTGCCTATCTCATGAATTCTATCCTTTACAATTTCTATTCTATAAGTGGTAAATTTAATTTACGCCTATATGAGAATAGGTAAAGGTGCTTGTGTGTTCATGACTATGTTACATCGCCGAAACTGTAATTATTCTCTTCGATGATCTCGGTAAGAAACACATACCTTATCAATGGTTACATAATTTTTCATGAACAATAGCTACAAATGTTGGTTAGCTGCAACGCACAATTCTCAAAAAAATATTTGGCACAAACCAAATCCCCTTGCTGTACAGTAGCTACTGAATGAAAATAATTTAGTTAAAAGAACTCAAGAGAATTCTTAAATGATCATTCATCACTAGTAGTTTTCTCTTGACAAATATCTTAGGAGTATTATCAATCAAGAAACCTTGTTCAAATATAATATCACACAAAAATTAACTATGAGTAGAATTGCTAGCTCCTTAGTTAAAGATGAATAATAAAATGTAGATTTTGTTTAGGATTTATATTTTGCAAATGATCTTTCGTTACTCAATCAATCAATCTGGCTTTAGCAATAAATATCCTTTTCAATAGCACCAACAAAAAGTACTCATTTCATCATCTATCAGGCAATTTGGGCCGCATACAAACCATTTTACTGAGATCAAGACTATTAGAAATGGAGTGCCTCTCATGTTGTGAGGACCCTTGTCCCGATTTGTTTGAGCTGCAACATGACACGAAATGTGAAGCATCGGAAATGGAAGAGCGACCGCGAGGCTCGTCACGAGCGCCAGGGTTAGGTAGGAAGCCTTCGGGATGTTCTTTAAGGTCGATTATCTTAAGGGATTCCTTCTCTTCTCCCTCACTGTCGGTCGTAGCTCTTGCTGTCCGTTGGGAATCGCAGTTAGAAATTTTCTTGCTCTTCTGCAATTGACGATATTTCTGAAGGAGTGTGTGTGCCCACTGTAACGAAACAAACAACAGAACGCTACTTGAGATGCAAATACCAATCCGATTGCATGTATATTGATAGGAAAACTGAATCGAAGTTGATACTCTGGAATATTGCATAGAGCTACGTAATAATGTCTGGATTCTAATGGAAACGAAATGAAGTATGGTAAGTACCAGAACAGAGAAGCACAATCTCAAGTTTACTCAACACAGTTAGTTCACAGCAGTACTTGACCACACCTCTGTATTACTGAGAACTACTTGAAGCATCACCTCCACCCAAGTGCGAAATGTGAGTTTAAATGTATCTTAGTTCAATTGTAAATTTTGGAAAAGCAAAATTGAATTAGGGAGACATTAGATGAGGTATTGTGGGTATGATATTACTTCTCTACTGCAGAAACGGAAGACCAAATTCCTCAATTTATCATCATAGACAAAGCATTTTTGTAGTAGCTATCACATGCATTACCCCCTTAAAGCAGCTGGTTCACGGGTCGCACGGGGTCACGATCCAACCGGGGGGGGGGGGGGGGGGGGG
>SDVV010016915.1:0-14114 GCA_016164225.1 Gammarus roeselii | reverse complement strand
GTGTGTGTGTGGGTGTGTGTGTGGGTGTGTGTGTGGGTGTGTGTATGGGTGTGTGTATGGGTGTGTGTATGGGTGTGTGTATGGGTGTGTGTATGGGTGTGTGTATGGGTGTGTGTATGGGTGTGTGTATGGGTGTGTGTGTGTATATATGTGTATGTATATATATATATATATTGTTCCACGATTTGAATATGTTTAGCATTTAAAACCATCTCTCTCATTTGGGTCTGCCATGATTCATGGCTCTTCAGTTGGTCACTAGACCGGTCTTTTCCCGAGAAAAACCGTCGAACTAGTTTGTTCACTCAGAGGGAAAACAATGAAATATACCCATAACAATGTCAGAGAGATAGAATGTATTTTCAAGCGATATTTCAGCAGTGACAAAATTGATTGAATCTAATTATCGAGCATCCACGACTGTTTGAGACATTTCACATAACCTAATTAATACGCGCGTGTCATCCACATCATCAAAGTCGGTTAACTCAATATGAACGTCCAGCATAAAGCAAAATCTTAATCACATAACGATAGCTTTAGATCCACCTACTCTGTGACGTCGGAACGAGGTCAAGGCCAAGCTCCGCCCCTTTCTTTTTTGAGAGTAGGGAAGTTACAGAGCGGCTGTAAACGAATTTTGTTTCGCTACTGTACCTATTCCTGATACCAAGGTCCACTCTGAGTAGTTGAATCTTGGTCAAAAAAAATGAAACGTCGTACTATATAAACGGTTTCATACAAAAATTACCCTTCTAAGACGGTGCAGACACAATAACTAAAGAACAATTTTTACATACTATATGGGGGTGCACAATACCGCGCCCTCTTCCTCACGGTGGACTAGAGAAGTGAATGTTTTAATCTGTATTAACCTCATTATCCTCACGTATTTATTCATCGCAGTTTTTTTAATAGCTCTTGAATAACTACTTGAATAACTACTTTACTACGCATTTATATTTATCTTAATTGTATTAATCAATATTTTGAACAGAGATACTAATTACTCATCTTTTAGATGTCTAATATAACAAAAAATATCTGAATAATAATATAAGTAACTGTGTCTGCACCGTCTTAAAAGGGTAATTTTTGTAAGAAACCGTTTATATAGTACGACGTTTCATTTTTTTTTTTGACCAAGATTCAACTACTCAGAGTGGACCTTGGTATCAGGAATAGGTACAGTAGCGTGCGGGTGGAGTGAGAGCCATCTAGCAGACCGCCACTGGTAGCTTTTTTATAATAAGGAGATGGATGTTAAACATTTACCTAATAATGCTCTCCTCCAGAAACAGGTTGAGTTGACTGTTGAGCCAGAATTTAATTGTCAGTATTCCTCGAATGGTGACCAATTCATTTCTTTGGTTAGAAACTGGAGCCACCAATAATTGTAATTCATTACAATTATTGGTGGCTCCAGTTTCTAACAAAAGAAATGAATTGGTCACCATTCGAGGAATGCTGACAATTAAATTCTGGCTCAACAGTCAACTCAACCTGTTTCTGGAGGAGAGCATTATTAGGTAAATGTTTAACATCCATCTCCTTATTATAAAAAAGCTACCAGTGGCTGTCTGCTAGATGGTCTCGCACTCCACCCGCACGCTCATACACATTCAAATCTAAGCCTTTTTTGCTTGGTTGGTTTGGTTTTGAATCTTAACTACACCTCACTCGTGTTGGTATACAGTGCAAACCACGGTACAGCTTTTTACACGCGTATAGCTAATTAAAAATATCAAGAAGCAAACACAATTCTTAAAGACGAGGGAGAGGGTGTATCAACATTTGGTTAAATAATCTATCCAGTCCTTTATTTGTTTATTTATCTAATCAAAGTAATTTAATTTTGAACGACTCATGGTAATAAGTTTGACCTTAAAAAGCAGCTGTACATGGTTGATCTAGTCTAGTGAGGGGGATTAATCAAGAGAATATGTTTAAACTTTAAATACGCCAAAGAATTCTTGGTTCAGCCTCCTATAATTGTTTATCATTTAGTATTAATTAGTTGCATATTTTATCTCTCACATGCAGTTTTTGAAAGCCATGCGTCTAAGAGTTTGCAAGTTTAGTTTAGGAAAGCAGTTCTTTATGATTGTGAAAATAGTACCAAATTTCATACCTGTGTTAAACCAGTTCTTTATGATTGTGAAAGAGTACCAAATCTCATACCGGTGTACTTGTAATGGAATCACTGTGCGGGTTGATACTTGGAGGCAACCAGGCAGAGTGGTGACTGATGTGACACGTCACAAGTCGCGGTGACGAACATAAACCTAAAGGTCATGTGTAAGCCGAGAGGCCTGGACAGCATTTACCGGTATACCCTTGGCCCATCCTTTATATCAGACCTTGTGCCCACTGCCTTCTTTTCAAAGGCCACCGCTGACACAGCATTCTTGCCAACGGTCCAGTCATTGTTGAGATACTTTTTAGTGTCCTGTCCAAATAATGCATTTACTTTCCTTTTCCACTCGATTTCTCATCTATTTTTTTTATCTAACAGAGTTCCTGTGTCACGTGTAATATTGATGTATTCACCCTTTTTCTATGATGAGACAAAAGAAGCCGTGTCCTGCCTCATCAGCTATCATTAAGTATTTTTTTATTAGAGGCCAATAGATAAATGTATACTTTTTTAGGTGCATCTCTTTTAACATCATACGTAAACAGATATATTTTTTGTTATTTCTTCATTTTTATGCAGGCTGCACGTGGCCGTCTTCATTGTATTTCAATATGATGCGTCGCATTGACTTTATATTTTGGGATAAATTTGTACTTTATTATGTGTGGAGTTACTCGAATGATTAAAATTTCAGAGCAATATTACTCCTTTAGATTTACTCAGTAAGCTATAGTGATATAAAATCATTGGTACGTATGATGTCGTAGTTAATTTAGTCCTTCTACGTCTCATAAAACTCCTAGACATATTATGGTAGGTGTGGTAAACATGGTTTAAACATCATATATGGGGGTTAAGTTGTAATAGAAGTATTGATTGAATATGCTACTGGAAAGGTTATTTTAATTCGAAATACATTTATCCGATTAACAGCAAAGGTTTGAAATAACAGCTCGGTTTTAAATTACAATCTGTGATGTTTTCAATTGAAGAATGTTTAGTTATTTAATAAAACATGGGGAAATAATGCGTCAATTAGTTATTGAAGTTGATATTATGAAATAAAATTAATTAGTTGAGAAGAAATTAAACCACAGTTTGATTACTTCAAAGTCCAATCGTATAGGTGGTTAGCGTGGCCGAGTGGTTAGCGTATCCGACTGCAGTGTCAGCCTCTGGTGCTGCATGTCGCGAGTGCGAGCCTCGGCAGAGACAAGGCGGTCTTGTGGCGGGGAGATTGGGCTCCTCCCCCCTCTGTGTCTGCCTAAACTTAGCCACCCTCCTAACTAGGATGAAACGGCTGTATGTCTATGTCTATACCATTCGTATAGGGGTTACATTACTCCTGGTGAAAATTGGTTTTGAAAACTTTCTCATCTAAGACAAATGACCCGAATTGACCCCATTTTCTTATGGCAGTGTGGACTCAGTTCTGTAGCGAGTAGATACCAATGCCGCGCACCATTTTTAGGTGATAGTGGCAATACCTGGCACTATTTTAACCGTATGGGTGTCAATGCCTGACACCATTATGTTAACAATTATGTTGACACTAATGCCGGACATTGTTCTGAGACGTGTTCCTCCCAGAAGTTAATTAACGGCATTTTTGGTTAGAATTTATCGAGTCGTGATTTCAACATTTCGATCAAGATGTTAAGACTAGGAACAAGTGTGTTGGACAGTTTCTATTTTCCCGAAAAATTGCGGTTGGAACAGTTGTTCAATCACTAAGCATTGATGCCGCTTAGTGATTGAAACGGACTTTTGTATTAATGCACCGATTGTTTGTTGATTGAATATACAAAAGTTAACAAAGCAATTGTCAGAAAAAAATGTGTAGACCAACAATCTGTTTCTGCAGTAAAAAATTGGGTGGTGGACTACTTTATCTCGGCGTTCGACTTTATGAAGTCAAAACGATCAGAGATTAAAAATGTCCAGCTCACCTGTTCGTCGCCATGTTTCCGATTGTATCGCTGATCACTGCTAGCCCCGGAAGTTTGTTTCATTCCTCGATAACTTTATTCATGAAGAAGTTAAGCGTTATGTCGATTGCGAAACGCTCACCAACGATTATGTTTAGTTCACCCATGACTCAACCATTCTATGGCGAATAAAAGTTGAGTTCTCATAGTCTGTCTTGGTAATGTTTGGTAGCTATACGTTTAATCACTCCCTAATTCAATAACATATTTTCTAAGATATGGAGCCCAGACTTTGACTGAATACTTGAGATACAATATAACAAATGCATTGAATAAATTTAGATTACTCTTGCATGAGATTGTGCAGGATATAATACGGAGCATATTGAGATTACTGAGTCTCTCTTACATGAGATAGTGCAGGATATAATACGGAGCATATTGAGATTACTGAGTCTCTCTTGCATGAGATCGTGCAGGATATAATACGGAGCATATTGAGATTACTGAGTCTCTCTTGCATGAGATAAACGCAGGATATAATACGGAGCATATTGAGATTACTGTGTCTCTCTTGCATGAGATTGTGCAGGATATAATACGGAGGGAGCATATTGAGATTACTGAGTCTCTCTTGCAGGATATAATACGGAGGATATATATGCAGGATAAAATACGGAGGATATGCAGGATATAATACGGAGCATATTGAGATTACTGAGTCTCTCTTGCATGAGATCGTGCAGGATATAATACGGAGCATATTGAGATTACTGAGTCTCTCTTGTATGAGATAGTGCAGGATATAATACGAAGCATATTGAGATTACTGAGTCTCTCTTGCATGAGATAGTGCAGGATATAATACGGAGCATATTGAGATTACTGAGTCTCTCTTGAATGAGATCGTGCAGGAAATAATACGGAGCATATTGAGATTACTGAGTCTCTCCTGCACGAGATAAACGCAGGATATAATACGGAGCATATTGAGATTACTGAGTCTCTCTTGCATGAGATAGTGCAGGATATAATATGGAGCATATTGAGATTACTGAGTCCCTCTTGCATGAGAGAGTGCACGATATAATACGGAGCATATTGAAATTACTGTGTCTCTCTTGCATGAGATAGTGCAGGATATAATACGGAGCGTATGGAGATACCTGAGTCTCTCTTGCATGAGATAGTGCAGGATATAATACGGAGCATATTGAGATTACTGTGTCACTCTTGCATGAGATAGTGCAGGATATAATACGGAGCATTTTAATTTATTTGTCTAACATTCTTACATTGCTTGCTGCTTTTTAAATAGTTTCAAATGATGACACTCAAATAAATAATAATAAAAAAGTTTATTCATACACAAATGGCATGTTAATCTTGTGGAACAATAAATGAATGCACAGTAAATATAAAATAAGTATAATGACAACCTAAAAACTTGTAACTGAGTAATTGGGGCATCCTACTTGCCTAAATGAAAGTAAGCACACGACTCCTTCCGAAACATGTCACGACGAGGAGCTTTCACGATAAGTTTAAAGTACACAATAAATATGCACTATATCCCGATGACACAAGGTGTTGCGATCTCACCTTATTTTTTTTTGCAAAACAATTTGTGATAATTCTTATTTCAGATCCACAGCCTGATTCATTGTGTAATAAAGAGTGCGACGGTATGGGTTGGGTGGGTCTATGTGAGTCAGAGAGCAACTGCCGTAACAAACAAACAAGTATGTGTAGACATAGACATACAGCCGCTTCCCCCAAGTTATTAGGGTGGCTAAGTTGGGCTGAAACAGAGGGGAAGGCACCCAATCTCCCCGCCACAAGATCGCCATGTCCATGCCAAGACTCGAACTTGCGACATGCAGCACCAGAGGCTGACACTGCAGTCGGACACGCTAACCACTAGGCCACGGCACACTAAACGAACAAGTAATAAAATCTTTATTCATACACAAGCCAGTGTGGTATTCTTGGGGTAAGGTAACACAATACAAACATAAGCACAATAGATCTATCTACTGTAGAGCACGTTTAAAACAATACATTCATATGCAATATAAGTCTAGAATGCGTATAAAACAATGAATAGTTATGCACAATAAATCTAGAGTGCGTGTAGTTACAGGCTAAAGCCATCAAATCTGATTAAGTGGCATTGCAAAATCCATCACAACGAGTATGAAGTTTCAATTCATATCATACGTCTAATTCATTGGGTATCAAAGGATGTTAGGTTCTATTTGCGTCTATGTGAATAGGAGAGCGAGCTTATACACATGCGGTATGGTATAATTGCACCTCCATTAGTCTATACATAAATATACGAAAATTGAAATGCATATGATGATGGGTCAGGCCCTTATAGCGTCCATCACATTGTGTAGGCCGAGTAAATGAGCCGTGAATGACCGGTAGCACCTACCAGCCCTTCCGGAACATGAC
The DNA here is from genome assembly GCA_016164225.1 of Gammarus roeselii. Lineage (NCBI taxonomy): Eukaryota > Metazoa > Arthropoda > Malacostraca > Amphipoda > Gammaridae > Gammarus > Gammarus roeselii. Next base: position 7,589 of record SDVV010016915.1, on the reverse strand, counting down.
GCGAAACAGACAAAATGAAAGAACATAATTAAAGTATACAATGAATATGCGCTATATCCTAATAATCCTTAGTCTTGCAATCAGTTATTGTATTTTTTATAACGCAATACTATGTTTATCTGCCTGACACGTTGGGTAGCAAAGGTTGTTGAGTCATTTGTGGGTATGAGTTAGAGAGCCACTGCCATACACGACTGTGTGATCCGGGACGGGCATATTTAAAGGGACGATGTGCGAGGATATCCTTGTCATGACGCGACGTTCAATTTCACGCTTTACGGAAATGAGAAAGTAGAACTAATTATTTTTATTATATATTACACTATCGAGCCCAACACATGCAGGAAAAAACTGTTAGAGTATGAGAAGAGTGCGGAAATGGTTCGATGGGGTTCAGCTCGTTGGTTCTCAGAAGCAAAGATAATTTATTTCAGGGCCAGAAAATGCAAAGTCACAGGGATAGAACAAGCTGAGGTGAGATTGCAGGTTTCAGCTATAGCGCAGTCGTATATGAATAAACTGTTACTATTTGTTGGGCGACAAATACAAGGATAACTCCAGGAACACAGTATGTAAAGTTATGTTTGTGTTCTGTTGACCAGGTAAAAGTGTCAACCTCTGCGCGAGCTGCAGAATATGGTTTTCCGTTATCAGTTTCATGGTAACCGTCATCAATTGTTTCTCTCTGTCAACCCCTCCTGACGAGCAAGCAGTAGAGTGGTACATTTCTGCTTGAGCGAAGATACTGTAGCGCAACTCTCAATGTCAGGCGGTAGATTGTTGAAAGAATCTGGACCTGAAATGGGGAAAACGTTGACACCAGTCTCGGTATCCATATTATTTTCGTTCCGTGTTGATCGATGATGGGCCACTTTCCGGGTTAATAACTCAACACCGTTTAAACAAGAAAACTTATTCTGAATTGTAAAGGCAAGTAATGTTTCACAAAGCAACAGTCGTTCATGGATGTTCAGCCAAGCATTTTTTTTAGAATTGACGTCACGTGATCACTCATTCTCAAATTTCTATTGTGGGCTACTTTTGCTGTGAAGTTTATGTTACGTTGAATGTTTGAAAGTAATGTTTTCGTGCATTTACCTCACATGGTAAGGCAGTAGTTTAAATGTGAGAAAAATCAGGACATTGATTAACAGAGGTCTGGACATGAAGTCGAGCTGTTTCTTCGTTCGACTGAGAAACATGAGTTTACCATTCAGTTTGGAATAAAGCTTATGAAATGATGTCCAAAGGTCATATTGGGATCAAGCCACACTACAACAAATTTTTGGGGAACTCTCCGTGTATTTGGTTTGGATCCTAGGATAATGCACTGTTTTATTTGTATTGACTTCGAGTCTATTTCTAAAAACAGCTTTTCTAATTCGCTTGTAGGTATAACGAACAGCAGTGCGTTGTCACGAGGGAGTCCACTGTTGATGTCATTGATAATCAGAAATAAAAGAACCGGTAAAAGAATCGATCCATGTGGAACTTCAAAACTTATCAGTCTTAGAGAAGAGGTAATCATTTCATCTAACACGACAGATTGCGACCGATGCCTGAGACAGCTTTCAAACCCGAATGTTCCGATGTTCAGTTGTAAACGTTTTTGCAGCAAAATGTCTTGATTTACACTGCCAAATGCTTTAGGGAAGTCCAGCAGCACGAGCAATGATAGACTTGTCTCGTCTATAGCTTTGTTTACGAGTTTGCAGATTTTCAGTAGTGCGGCTTCAGTAGAGGTCTTCCGTCTGAATACATACTGAAAGCATTGATCAAGTTTGCCTCCCTTTGGTTGTCGAGGAATTGATGTGCAAAAAATCTTTTCCAAAATTTTCTGCCGTTACTGGTAGGAGGCTTACTGGTTCATGATTTGTGATGATTTATAGATAGCTTTGATAACCGCGTGTTTCCAATGTTGAGATAAGGTATTTGTTGCAATGGATGTGTTGATGAGCAGCTGGTGATATGACAACAATTTCTAACCCGTCCCTGAGGTACTGTAACGCTATGTCATCGTTCCCACAAGAGTTGGTATTTTAGGCGTGTGAATAGCAAACACAATTCTTATCTGCTTGCAGGGTTCGGTGACCACATTAGGTCCTTCTTGGGGGTTGTATGAGAGGAAACTGTGAGCCGAGTTGGCTAATGCATTACCGGAATTTCATCTACAGGCGAGGATTTTTTTTGTTGATCATTATCAAGCAATGAGCTACTTTCTTGTGATTCTAGTTGGGTCCTCAATGAACGGCTCTAGTTTTGGTCTTTTAATTATTGGGCCCAATTTACAGGGATGTGATTGTTTGTCATTGAAACCTTCTATGACGTACATGTTCTTTTTCGAATTTGCTGCTATCTGGAGATTGGATTGTATAGAGCTGAATGCTGGCTTTAGTCAATAAATGGCTCCGACAATAAAGGACTTGTTCTTTTCATACCTGAACGGTTATCCAAACATCAGTAACTTCGTCTCCATTTGCTACCGTTTTCAATGTCCTGGTTATGTACTCGTTTTCAACATAGATACTGGCGCCACCTCCTCTCTTACCTCGGTCTTTTCTGAACAGTTTGTGCACATTTATTAGACTATAGGTGCTTTCAATGTAAGGTACCAGCCATGTCTCAGTGATGCTAGCCTTGTCGCCTGGCTCACGAGGAGCGCAAGTGTCGTCTAGTCACATGTACTCGTGCGCGCTGCGATGACTACTGCTGCGATTTATGTTGCTTCTGTCGATGACCGCGGTGCTGCCTATAGTGAAGTCGTGGCTGTCGGGGATGCTGCCATGATCATCCCCTGTTTAGATGCGGGGGTGATGTGCACTATACAGGGCGGGCGGTGAATTTGCTGTAGGAGAAGCTTCAACCATTAGGTGTAGAAAATATACAACCCGCTCCTAAATTGGATCATCTCCCATGCAAATATGGAGTCCAGGCAGGTAGCCCGCCATGCCCAGCAAGATTCGTCCACGAACAATGTGAGAAGATTATATATTTTTTTTGTGGAGCTGCTGTTAATCCTGCACCAGGATCCCGACAGGAAGAATGACGAGATGCGCGTGTTCGGGATCCGATACACCTCGATCGTGGCTGGTATGAATACCCATACGGGAGGAAGACTGCAGGCGATGACATGGGTAGGGATCGTGGACTCGTTCTGAAGCTCAGTAGAAAATTACCATCAGCAAGACATGCGGCAAACAATTGTCCTGCCTTCCATCAGGGGCCATGCTGACCCGCTCGTCACCAGCAGCGGTTCAATTAGAAAGGCGTACCCTCGCACTGTACAAGCGAGATTCTCGAAATTCGGTGGACAGAACTCAACTGTCCTCAACTCATCGGATCTCAACCTGCTATACATGAACTTCTGATCGATCTCAGGTCCTATCTCATGTGGTGATGCACCCACCTTTTTCCCTTGAAGCTAAATTATAGGGTTTAGAACAGCATGACCAACTTAAAGGAAGACATGCAATGTCCAGGCACACTAGGCAGAGAACAAAGCGGTGTCCAGCCGGATTTAAACTTTTATCTATCTCTCACGTGCATGGATAACATACAGCTCCTCTCCTTGACGAAATATTTCCTACGATCATAATATTGAACGCAGTTTAGGACAAAGTTTCCTACTTGTGACATTAGAATATAAGAAACATTGTCCTCCTTATCGGTTTGGCGTATTCCAGATACATATGTTTGGTTAAATTCGATCAAGAGGAAGTACATATTTGCAATGGCCATTATGCTCAACAGTTCGGGTCTGAGTGTCTTCAGCTATGAAGGTATTTCTAAGCACTTTTCGTCCCTCCACTCTTCTCGTGGCGTCTTCTATATATAAGCAGTTAAAAATTATAGAGGTAAATCGTGCATGTATAGTAGCGAAAGAAAATTCGTTCATGATTAAAGATTAAGAGAAATCTTCAATAATAAATTTCCGCTCGACAATTGAACTCATCGCAAATTTAATTTATATTATCCATAAAGAAGGATTCTCCAGATATAATGCCGTAATAAATTTTCATATAAAATTAAATTCCTCGTGGGGAAAGTTTTTTTTTCAGTTATAGGCTAACCATAAACTAATTTTCTTTCGATACTGTCTGTACCTGTATTTGAAATTCATCGCCCCGTTTTCTGAGAAAAAAAAAAAAGTCACGTATTTATCAATTTGCAGCTAGACGAGTTCTAAATGTTATTTCTTCATCGACGGTATATTTTATAATGACAATGAAGAGATATATACAAATGTTCGTGGGATTTAATCGTGGCTACTCTCACATTTTTGGTTCACGATGGCCTAACGGTTGTGAACGCGAGCTTCAGCCAGGACACGACAATCTTAGAGCAGGAGGTAGCGCGTTTCTATACTGTCTGCATAACCTAGACACCCTCCAACTTAGGGGCAAACGGCTGTATGATTAGTATTTCGAAAATTTGAAATAATTTAAACCCTTTATAAAATTTACAGCATAAACCATTTCAAATTTGAATGAATGGAATAAATTGAGAAGAAATGTTATTTCAGTTACAAAATGGGATCTATTCCTATAAGCGCAGATCTAAACCCTTCAGATAAAGCTTGCAAGTGCGCGTCAAACTTTTTCATTGCTAATTTGTGTCAGAACATTGCTTAGCAGTTTCCTCAGATATTCAATTGTCGTTGGCTTGCATTTGTAAGCAATGGATTCCATCTCTCTTCAAAACCAATGGTCCAGCGGGCTGAAGTCCGGTTATGAGGCTGGTTTGTTCAGAGGCTGATTCCTCGCTCTGTAAATACGTGATATAAAAATGGGACACTCGTTGGTTCGAATACGGCGTATCAGTTAATTCCGATAAGTTTCCAATTCTCAAAAAAATTGCCAGCTGCTAGGTTGGAGGAATTCTGCTTACAACAGGATGGCTCTCCTGCTCCCTGCTCCAAAGTGTGTGTGTCTCTCGCATATTTTTCAGACCAATTTCGGAGCGAGTAATAAATCAGCCGCCAAACGAGCCAGCAGCCTTGGCCCGCTAAGGTAGCCCCGATCTCAGCCTGCTCGACTACTGGTTTTGGGAAGCACTGGGGTCCATTGTAAACGAACGCAAGCCAACGTCAATTGAATATCTGAAGAAACACCTCCCATGGTCGTGACTGAAATATGCAATGAAAATATTGGACGTGCAGTTGCAAGCTTCATCCAAAAGGTTCATTTTTTCGGTCATATAAGAATGGGTCCCATTTCAAGGGTGAAATTTAATTTTTATATTATTTTGTATAAAAATACGGCAAGTTCACTCCTTTTCCAGCTATTCCATCGATTACAAGTTTATTGTGATATATGATGTTGGTTATAAAGAACGTTTCAATTGTTAACAACTTAAGAAACACCTTGTAAAAATTTATAATAAAAGAATGCAATCATTGATTATACCTGAATTGACTAAACTTCTTCATGTACGTGAAATTAATATGATCCATGACGTATAATCAATTTTTTACGTAGTCAAATGCGTAACTGAGTTAAAATACTTTCCTCTCTTATTAAACAGCAGCTCATTCTCAGATAATGACACCGGATCGGACGAGCGTAAGAGACTGACTCTAAAATTGCCAATTGTTTTTTAGTTTCGATGTTTTGTGACCCATAAAGGGGATAATTGTGCACAGTTTCCCAGATAGCAGAAACCTGGGACAGGCTGAGCAGTCCATTCTAGCAATACTTCGATTCGAAACAAAATTTGCAGTACAACTAGCCCAGCCTTAGATGCGGTGCCCATCATTCATGAGCTGCCGGCCGCTGAAGAGTCAAACGGAGGTTGTTGCCGCCCTCGGTTGCAATAGCCTTACGCCACATTTACTCAGTATGGGGTGGATTAGTAGTCCAGTGTTCGACGAAACGGTATTTAAAGGTGTTTACCTTATTACCATTAATCACATCATGTGGTAAACGTTTCTAAATTGTTGTTATCTTGATTGCAGTATCACAGATCCAACATCAGGAGGTAAAAAATACCAATATTAAGTGCCACTACACCCAATTAAGTAAATTTATACTTAACACTAAATGAAATTAGGATAATGTAAACTTAATATAGATACATTCTTATGATAACCGTTCAAAAAATGAATAACGGTAATAAAAGGGCGAAGAAAGTTTCTCTACCCTAACCTAACCCGACATTGATTAACTGTGGTATACTGTGTACCCTACCATACTTCATATGATGAATCCTACACCAATTTAGAAGGTGTATGGTCAATCACTACGTGATAATAAAGAAATGAAATAATCCTATAATATAACTCTTAATGTGATATGAAGGAGGACTTAGATGGTATACTAACATATAAGCCACACCGAAACCTCTGACAGTAAAAAAACACTGAGATTATTGATAATATTGTAATAATACTACGATACCCCTTCAATCTGAAACAGATTCCTAAACCTTACTGATGCTATGTCCCTAGTAGGATAAATCAAAGCCCACTATATCATAACAACGAACTCTACAATGCTTTATTAGTTCACATCTCAGCAAGCTACCCCTGATATATAACAAATTTCGAGGCAATAGCCAGACATGATACAACTCCTCAGACATACCATGCATCTGTTCAGTCTATCATCTCTGAATAGCGAAGTCCCATCCTGGACATAAGCAAGAATCCATACACATGTAAAGTTGTCAAGAATGGGCCTTACATGAGTCTCAAAGAGTTTGGCCATAAAATCTGGGCTTCTGTTCATTGACGACCTAAGTAAATCACTACAACGACCAGCAGCTTGTCGCAAAACCTCTACCAAACACATGGAGCTCAAGACCAGCATCCACAGAGATGCAGTACGGATTTACACCTCATAAACGTACATTCGTATGATTATCATGGGAAAATCATACAATAATAATAAATAACTACGTAATTCTCTACTCTGCTTCAATTAACATTGAAAACTATAATATACGATGGTATCCATCATAGTGAAGCGGTCTACTTATACAAATAAATATATACCCAACAAGCTTTTGCCTATGGGACTCCTAACACCAAGACCAAGCATGTAACAAATTGATTCTTCTATAGCTTTATTTTTCCACTTCAATCTTTGTAACAGGACGCAAAGGATACACAGAAACAGCAAAATATTACTATAACTAACTATATTAGACCTGAAATGATGTTCTACATTGCAGATTTAAACGAATTATATCCTAATATTCCGATATTGTATGAAATATCTAATACCTTGCATTGAAGATGAAACTCTACAGAGTTCATACAAAAATTAATGAAATATACTAAACGGACGAGTTATAATACAATAAGACGATCAGTTCTCTACTCTACCCAAAACATACATTAAAAACCATGATGTACGAGAAAAAAAAATAGCATGTAACCTACCAAACAACAAAAATGGATAAGTTGCCAAGACTGTGTCTGATTTACATAACTGAAACCTATAGTAAATGATGTGGAATACCTCTACACAAACACAATATAGTATATGCATATCTGATGGAAATTTTTCTTAATGGCACCCCAATACAGGGCAAAATCCTATCTTCTTTAACTATAGGAACCAGACCGTGATATATATATGTGTGCATAT
>SDVV010016914.1:0-14114 GCA_016164225.1 Gammarus roeselii | reverse complement strand
TATGGCTTGATGTACTATTATCAATTGAGCACAATTAAATTGTTGTTACTAACAATCAAGAATGTTATTTTTGTGACCTAAATTGCTGCAATCAGTTTGTTATATAATACTCTTGTTCGAACGTCCTCCATATTTCATACGAGCCTGCACTCCTCTTTCATCCCGACTAAACAAACTCGTTTGCTGTCAACTTACTCCGCAGTGTTTTCTCTAGGAATTGCTATAAGTGTAATTTTTCAGCCTGAGCGCTGCATATCGTGAAATAGTGAGGCTTAAACACAATGCATACTGTCAAAGTTTTTATTATCCGACAGAGAAACTTTGTGAGGGCGGGTATTTATAAAAAAATACCGGTACAACAGTGCCGGAAGCTCTGCTGAATTGCCAGCACAGTCAGGCTGTACACTCTCTGTTGAAATAGCAGTACAGCAATGCGTACACTCTGTCAGGATATCAGTACATCCTTGCCCTACACTTCCACGTGGTATACCAGATCAGCCGTGTCGTACACACCCTTTTTGAAATACCTGTTCAGCTATGCGTACACTCTCTGCTGCAACACCTGATCTATCGTGCTGTACGTCTCTATTGAAATACCTGTTCAGCTATGCGTACACACTTTGTTGATACACCTGTCCAGCTATGCGAACACTCTCTGCTGCAACACTTGATCTGCCGTGCTGTACGTCTCTGTTGAAATACCTGTTCAGGTATGCGTACACACTCTTGAAATACATGTTCAGCTGTGCGTACACTCTCTGCTGCAACACCTGATCTGCCGTGCTGTACGTCTCTCTTGAAAAACCTGTTCAGTTATGCGTACACACTTTGTTGAAATACCTGTCCAGCCATGCGTACACTCCCTGCTGCAACACCTGATCTGCCGTGCTGTACGTCTCAGCCCTGTCGTACTTCTCTATTGAAACTATTGAACGAGTAGAGATCAAAGCTCTGATACATTTTTTCACAAAGCAGACTCTCAGTAAAGTATGGAAGTCCTGTTTTTAATGAGGCGTCATCACAGGCTGTGTGATGGCAGTGCTTTATTGCCGGCTCATGGCCCTAATTACATCCTTCAATTGATCAGGAATCATGCAGAAACGCATGCAGAATTGATATAAATGTGCAATATTTCAGCGTACTGGATGCCTGCAAACACGGTCAGTGATACATATTCACTTATGCATTTTAAATACGTATGCTAGTTTACATACTTGACACAAACAACAATACAAACGTGGTCCAACAACTGAAGGGCTTATATGAAGAGTGGTGTTACTGTCGGGGGATTTATTCTTTATGTTTGAACTGACCTTTTCCAACGCTTTCTTTCCTTTTCACAAGCGCTAATGATCAAACGAAGGATACTGGTGTCCCTTGAATCTTGAGTACCACCTGCTTGATATGTAACATACTATTAGGTCCTTATAATTTCGGATTTGTAACGAAACGTTATCTAAATTTGAAGCAGGTATTTCAAGTGAACATACGCTATTGAGGGAAATGATACGATGCATCCCATCGTCTAGCAACTAAGTGATCGTAGATTGTTAATAATCGATCAATAAAAATCTCACGTAAATGGTAAATCTTGTGGATTTTAGGCTTCTTATTCAATTCCAATGATGTCTTTACTAGCATTAAGATATTAAATCATATTTTGTTACATTATAAGAGGTCCTCAAATATGAGCTGGTACACATGGTGCATAGTGAGACATGAAGACACTAAAATATAACACATGTCAGCACATGACGAAAGAAGAGTTCAGAATCACATGATGGGCTTTGGTGACACTATACGCACGTATGTTTCAATTCAACGAGGTTGTTATCAACCTTCCCAGGATGATACAACTTGAATTTGTACGGTTCTAAAATGTAAATAATATTATTGAGTCAGCGGTGCTGGAATTTAAAAAAAATGGAGCTCCGTATTTCCTAATTAATAACCAGTTTACATTAAACTTGAACACTTTTAGTATCATTTATCTAAAACGTTTCAAAATTACTACTGTAACTTCCGTGTCCGCTTCCATTTGAGATAAGATGACACCTCAACATAGAACATTATGGTGTTGCATCATACATTGTGTAGTAAATAACATTAGCAAAGCCACAATTGCATTGAAACAACAATTTACGCCGCCATTAAACTCCGTATGTATTGTAATCAATCATTAATAAGTATTATATATTGTCATCGTAAATGTTGTACGGTACCAGTTGCATTTCAGGGCCTCTGTATTTATATACGCTTTGTTGCACTGGGAATACAATCAATAATAAAATACACTCTGGGGAGCGCTGGGGAGATGTGTTTGTTTGTCCGTGTGTTCAAAATCAAGTCAGCCCATCACCATGTGCGCTTATTCCTCCTCCAGACAATAGACAGCCTCACTTGTGCCTGGTCGTAGTCACGTGGTCACTTGTGCCTGTGGTCACTAGTAGTCGTGGTAAGTAGTTCTCGTGGTCACTAGTATTCGTGATCACTTGCAGTTACTCCAGGGAAAAAAAATAACTATGGATAGAACCTAATAGGTTTGTGCAAAGATCGGAATCTGGTGGTGGGAAACAGCTTGCTCAATACGCAAGATTTCCACAAGTAAACATTGGAAAAATGTCCCGTGGTGCAGGGATGGATAAGGTCCAGATGACTTCGTGTTGATTTCGAGGCGAGTGGTGGGGTGGCTTTTGGATGTGCGGGCATTGAGAGGGTAGAGGGCAGGATTGTCTGATCATCTACTGGTTGAAGGAAGATTAAGAGTGGAGCAAATGTGGATGAGGAACAAAAGAGAAGGAAGAGGTAGAGAGGTAGTCAAGGTGAGTGAACTGAATATGGCAAGCAGAACAGAGAAATTTCAGCCGGCGTTGAAGGAGGAACATGACATTGTGAGAGGGCAATGCCTAAGGAATGTTGAGGAGGAATGAGAGACGTAAGAACCGCGATACTGAGATGTACGAAAGTCTGTATGGTATGCTCCGTATAGTCGATACGGCGAGGAAGGGTTGCGAGTGCTGAGGCGATGAGGTTAGAATAGCAGTGAGGCGGGAGAGAAGAGCTCCGAGGAATAGTGGCATCCGAAGTCGGTGGTGACCTGTGACAACAGTAGAAGAAAAAAGAGATGCAGTGAGGGGTGAGGAGAGCAAAGTGGGACTCTGATACACGGTGGGGTTGGTAGTTGTGCGAGAATTTTTGAGAAAACACGATGTTCTGGACATAAATTGAAAAGAGGATTTTCCATTTATGTACTTACAGTGACATGTTGACAAAATTACAGAAATATCAGAATTCACAGATACATACCAAGGTTTCCTTGGCGTGAGCTGCTCTGATGACTCTATTTGCCATTAAGATAAATTTCAAATAACTTGTAACAAAGGTTGGGTGGTTAGTTACCTTTACAACTTCCCAACGATGGACATTGTTTACGGACATTCTCAATTCTATTTTTTTTCAATATAACGCATCAGATAGGAGCGTTGTATTGGACTATTGATTTAAAAATCCTAAGCAACGTAAGAAAGGTGCCAGTTATTTACTTAATCATGACAATTTACTGTATCAACCGACATTTAATAAAAAGCTGAGAGTAGAGAATGTCCGATATGAGACTGTCACTACGATACTCACACATAATTTAACACACGGATACACAAGTTTTGAAACTAACAGCATAGTTAGCATGACATGTTACATATGCACAAGAAAAATACATTTAAATGAGTCATAATAGATGGGTGGAATAAATGAACGAGTTTCTACACGAACAAGATAAATGGAGATGTGTTTTGAAATGGAGATATGAAACAGGTAAAAATAGAATGCAAGTATTGGTCAAATGAAATTGATGTTCATAGCCAGTTGACGCAGCAAGCGGAAGTAAATTACAAATCAAGAATTTCAGCTCGTACAAGTTCAAACATATATAATTTTACTTTTCGTCTGACGGTGGCTATACTTCTGTTCCCGTGGCAATCAAATTCCAAGGTTTAGAGGCTCTGTTTTGAAAAAAAAATGAAATTACAGTGTTTTCTAGATACGATGAATGTGCAAATCTGCATTGGTACGAAGATAATACATAGGGTTAAAAATACGAAAAAAAAACGTTATCAACGTGAGGTAATTGATTCAAGGCTTTGTAAACAAACACCGCAGAGGAAAAGTAATGATGTGACACAATGGGAGAATATTCCATTGACAAAAGCGAGGCAACGTGTGGTCACACCTGCTAGCATTTGATTGTGTTCTGATGACACTCTTTTGACTAATAATGATAAGTACTATGTTTGTTTTGTAGGTAGAAGCATGCACGTTTCCAAAATAGGCTAGACAGCGATGAATAAGGCTGTAATATGAAATACTTTCTGCAAGAGTCGTAAAATAGTTTATATTTTCATAAAGAATGCCACACCATTTGGTTAATTTCCCGGCCGAAAATGAGACGTGTTCTTTCCAGCTTAGTCTCTGATCTACTATTACACCGAGTAACTTTGTTTTTCCTACTTATGCAACTGGTTGACCTTTGAATTCAACTTTTGTGTTAGAAATGGTTATTTTCCTTCTGGAAAATATCATGACCTGCGTCATGTAGACATTTAGCTTCAGCTTATCAAATAAGAACCAGTTTGAAAAATGAACAAATATATTATTCATATTAGTAATAGTATCATTGAATAAACGGTAGTATCATCTGCAAAAAGACAAAAGGATAACCTGTCGCTAGTGTTTACAACGTCATTAATATAGACAAGGACGAGCAGAGGCCCAAGGATCGACCCTTGTGGCACTCCTTTACTTAGCTCACTTGCAGATGATGGTTATTCATTTCAACTCACTTGGTGTTTTCTATCGAAAAGATAATATTCTATCCAACTCTTGTCAATGAAACTAACTTCATAAGGCTGTAATTTAGTGATAAAAACATTATGATATAAGCAATCGAAGGCTTTGTCAAGGTCCATTGAAGTTGCAACAGGGACTTTCAGACTATCAAACCCATCAACAACGTCTCCAGTAAATTTCAATTGAGTTCTCTCTGTTTTTCGGAAAGCTTGGAAGCCAAATATATATTTTCTCAGCAGATTATCTGAGACAAAATTAGTATAAATTTTGAAGCACTTTACTTATGACGGGCAGGACTTATATTAAGCGACTATTTTTCATGAGTGTTTGCATTTATATTTTTAAAATTGCACACATCTTAGTGACTTTGAGTTCATTAGAAAAAAATCCTAGTAGGAGTGACATATTGATAAATTAGGTCAAGGGATCTACAATAGTCCCCGGTATAGCTTGCTTGCTTTAACTTCGATTGGAGCGGTATGGTTAAATATTGGCAGTTCGGGAATTGCATTTCCTAAATAATGTTCATAAGCGATGTTGTTGCTAATGATTGATTCAATTAGATTATTAGGATTACTACTGAAGTCCTTTTTGAAAACATTTAAACTCGTTTGTGGACCAGTGACGACTTCATCATCAATAATAATTGAATTCGGATTACACTGTTTATTTTTTCCGTGAATGAGATGTTGGATATAGTTTTCACAAAAAATATAAGTCAATTTAGTGGACGCATTTCTATTTGTTTAAATTTGCCTCTACGAGTGATGGGATACATTCTGTATCTACGTAACAGTCTGTCCTCTTTTTTTGTGAGACAAGTGTATACGGTGTCATCCACAGATTTTCAGCTTGTTTGTGGCTGAACCCTTTTGTTATAAGCAAGAAAAGCACCTCAAACACTTCAATTAATATGTTATGGAACTGCGTGGAAGCATCGTTTGAGTTTACTATGGATAGTATTTCATTTGAATCGTTGGCCTTAAGTGCTTCCTCAAAATTTTGAATGTTATAGCTGTTATATGGGAGTTTAATAGAAAGTCAATTTCAGTCGGATTACAATATATGTGAGAACTTGGTTTCTGAAAGTAGGTTTGGTAATGGTCGGAGATATCTGACATGGTCACAGCTGCACGAGTTGCACATGTGACATCGCTGTTAAATAGGTTATATACTAAAGTCGAAGATCCAGCAGCTCTAGGCATTGGTTTAGTGATTGATGAGCCCAACCCACGTGAACGGAAATGATCCCGATAATCAGCGACTGAATTCAATCTATGATACTGAAACAGATTTACGTTGAAATCGACCATAATATACACTGTATTATGTGCTACATAAATGCTACTCTTTCATTCATTTCTCGATAATTTTTTTAACGATATTTCAGAGTCTCTACGGTAAACCATTCATATTGTTTTAATTTTGCTGTCACAATAAACGTCGACAAAAAGAGTCTCAATTTCTGACCTGATGACAGAGAGTTCAGGTCACAGTACAATAGTCAGCCTGTCATCTATTAATTAACAAACGAACACATCTTTATTACACATATTATTGTTTGTACACATATTGTTAGCCGATAATGTATAACAATCCTGTAATACGTTAGTCAATTTGGTTTCACAGAGTCTTAGCATAGTAGATGCAAAATGGTCTGTTATATCGATTTCTAGGTTAAGGAAGTTTTCTTCCAAACTTGCAACGTGTAGTTACCGGCAAGTAAAATTGTTTTTTGATGTCGTTGATTGACGATGGGGTTCATCCTCAGAAATTATTTGACACTCCGGAATGTTCATTCTCATTTGCAAATCTGGATCTATATAGTGGAGAACATGAAGAAGTTATTTACCAAATTTTATTTTACTTATCATATTTGCTACGAAGTATCCTGACACCAGAAAAATACAAAGCTGTAGAACCCGCGCTAACTGATAATATTTGATGACCCTAATGGAGAATGTTGGCAGAGAGAAGGTTGTTGATGTATTTTAGAGTCATATTCAAGCACGGTGGAAATTTTATGACAAACCGTAGCCATTTTTTGGCAATTACAACTAGTCGAGTATGAAACTCAATCTATGAAGGAGACGAGTAAGGAATAGGTGATGAAAGATATGAACGACCGTTTGTTGTTGTAGAAGGGTGGTGTACGAAAGATGTATGCAAAGTATTTTCTTCGGAATTGTTTAATGTTCCGCATGCCAGAAAGGTTGACATTTTGGCTGAGGGCGGTAGTGCACCGATGCTAGCGTTGGGAGCGAGAATTTTGAGGAAAAGCTTTTGCTTTGAATGGGATTCTCCCCTAAAAAGGGGGAAAAACGCTTGTGGATGATTTTTAAATTGATCTTTCTCTTTTCGTTGCATTTTCAAATTTTAAATATTTCATTTAGAAGGCGCTGCCATGCTTTTGTGTCCCAGCGTGGCTGGGGCGAGTCTCGTTGCAAAGTGATGGCTGGGTTCGAGAGTGATTGCATTGAACAGGCCGGAAGTGGTTCTCATATCGGTGTTTGTAGTCACTATCCTAATATAACGGACAGTGACTACAAAATGAATCAAAAAACTTTGAGTCATTTTGATTTTGGTGTGTAGTAATAGGTCTTAATACTGTATCACCATACGCTTGGAAGGCAGAACAACTAATATTAAGAATATTAAGACCCTTTGAGTCTAATATTGGAGCAATATTTGTATTTTTACCCTCGATCCTAGGTCTTAGATCCACTGATAAGTTGAGTTTTATAGTGTTTATCCTGGTGGCAATTAATAGTTTGTTGTACACGCCTTGTAGGCAATTTGCTCAGAGTATATATTTCCATTCCAGCTGCTTGAACGAACATCACCTCTTCTATTCTTTTACTCTTTAGGACTATTCTAATAGACCTATAGGCCTTTGAGTTAGTCATACAAAGATCAATAACTCAGGTGAGTTGGTGGACTAGGGTCCCGGCCACAGCGATGGTCTTCAACCCACCCAGTTTTACTTCTTCGTCGGTAAGGACGGTATCGTGTGCGTTGTTTCTGAGGCTTTGAAGTGTGCGTCGTTTCAGCGGTGTTGCCGTGCTCGAGCCCCTGGCTCACTGATGAATTTATGACGCCGGAACTTCAACATACACTCAGCATTGTTTTCCTGGGGAAAGGAGCATTCCTCATCATTCCTTCCCTACAATGCATCGAGTCCAACAAATTGGTCTTAACACTAATCCTAGTCCCACATGAGGACATCCCTAAGAGTGTATTGTAGGTGCGATGCAGTCGACTTAGGGACAGGAGCACGCTGAAAGTCATAATGTTCCGTGCCCACAGTCATTCACTAATATATTCCTCGAAGGGGCAATGCATTTACTGTCAATCAATCCACATAGGTAATAAAAATATATGAGATAACAGATACCATCACGATCCCATGTCAGCTAACCCCTCCCCCCTCGCGTCACAACATGCACCAGTCAGACGGTCTAAGGAGTCCTGGTCAGTGAGCAAGCCGAGGTTTCTACCTTCGAAGGTCTAAATCGGGGTTAGCAAACAACGCTTATATACTGATGGTATTTTTACAGTCCTGTCAGAGTTTAATAGCAATAGGCACTCGTTCCAATTATAATGTTGCCATTTAAATAAGCGAGACATGAGCTGAAGACAAATATGAATTCTTGTCCAGGCTCGAAACTTCTTTAGTGAGACACAATTAAAGAAATTATAGGGTAAATTTAAAAAAATCCCATAAGCTGCACGGTTATTCAACGTGAGTTAATTGGGTTTAATGGATGTGATGGTTGAAATTCGATGTCGATCGGCATTTCCAAGCCAGATTTGGAGGTGCCGGGGTTATGCTATTGTGAGGTAAGGATCGTGTCAACGAACCGCCAGTTAAATGTTGGAAATTGAAAAAGAACCCGATCATGAATTTTAGTCCTGTTTAGTGTTTCATGTGTCTGAATCATACGTTGAAACCGGTGAATATTAACTTGGTCAGAATCATTTGCAGGATAGTATATTTTTTTACATCGTAATGTATGAAACTTTGAATGTTTAGAAATCCATAATTGACGTGCACTTCTGATTGAAATAAAGAGTTTGAAGATGCAAAAGGAACGCCCAAGTGGAGCCCATCACATCGGGTCAATACGTGGGATGAGCCGCCAATTCTGTGACGATAATAATTGATAAAGCAAAATACGTATTGCGACCAGTGCTTGAATCACGAATGTTTCCACGCATGTACGATGGACTGTTTACGCAAGTCAGTGCCAAGACCCTATTTGAATATTGTGCACTGAGTCTGAAATGGATTGACCCTAAGACAAAGCGATGTGGTCCCCACTGCAGGATAATCCCCACGGTCCAAAGGACCTGGGTATAGGATCTGGACGATGGCGTTAAGGTACTCGTCTGAGCGTATTGTCAGCACGTCACCGTACAGCTGGTGGCAGAAAAGACAGTACGTGTTACCAGAAGCACGTCACTGTAGAACCTGGGGCTAAAGAGATATAATTGTTACAGGTCGCACGTCACGGTAGAGTTGGGGGCCAGAGGGATTTAATCGTTAGTAACACATCCCCGTACAGCGAGGGCATGAGGGATTTAATCGTTAGTAACACATCTCCGTACAGCGAGGGCTTGAGGGATTTAATCGTTAGTAATACATCTCCGTACAGCGAGGGCATGAGGGATTTAATCGTTAGTAACACATCTCCGTACAGCGAGGGCATGAGGGATTTAATCGTTGGTAACACGTTTCCATACAGCGAGGGCTTGAGGGATTTAATCGTTAGTAACACATCTTCGTACAGCGAGGGCATGAGGGACAATAAGTATTACCGGAATGACGTCACAGTGCGACTGAGACCATTTCTACCGGTAAAAAGTGGACACTTGCAATGTGATACACTGCCATGTGGGTAACAATAATGTGGACAACTGCAACGTGGGCATCTAAAATGTGTTTAACTGATATGTATGTAATTGCAGTGCGGGCAACTGCAATGTTTGCAACTGTGATGTGGACAATTGCAATGTGAGCAAGGGCAATGTGGGTAAATACAATGTGGGTAACTGCAATGCGGCCAATGGCTAAGCTGGAAACTACAGTGGGGGTAACTGCAATGTAGTCAACTGAAATTTGGGCAACTGCAATATGGGATACTGCAATGTGGGCAATTGCAACGTGGGCAACAACAAAGCGAGAAACTATAATGTGGGAAAATGCAATGTGGCAACTGCAATGTGGGCAACTGTAAAGTGGTCAACCGAAATGTGAGCGATCGCAATGTGAGTAAATGCAATGTGGACAACTACAATGTGAGCAACGATAATCTGGGTAACTGAAATGTGGGTAAAGGCAATGTGAGCAACTGCACGTAAGAAACTGCAATGAGGGCGACTGTAATGTAGGAAACTGCAATATGGGCATCTGAAATGTGGTTAAGTATATTGTGGGTAACTGGTAATGCTAATAACTGCAATGTGGGTGAAGGAACTGTGGGTAACTGCCAAGTGGGTAACCGCTATTCATGGTTCCGCAATGCCGTTAGCTGTCACAAGCTGGCCCCGTGACGTTCCATTGCATTACGCGGTGTTCAGGGAGCCATTCAATGTCTCGAACTGGCCCCGTTGAGTTCAATTGCGTGACGCCGTGGGTAGGAGCTCTTCATCTTGCCCTCTCGGACGGCAATACAATAGAAGATAATGAGGGAGGAAGGGGAGATAACGACGGTTTCAATTAGGGACCCATTCCGATTTCATTTGGGCTTTAACCTAATTGATCATTCGACGAAGGAAAGAAAGCGACGAGAAGTTATTGAAAAATATCGGGGAGACGAATGAATGTAAGGCCCTTGAACGGGTGCGTAGCAACAACATAGAGAAAAAGTTTACGATTTGCGTAACCTGCTTCGGTTAGTGGTAAGAATTGAAACTGAATTTTTGTTTTAATTATTAAAATATTGTATTTGATAATGAAGATCATGAGGGGATGGGCCCTGCACACCTCAATCAGTTAGGAAGAGAGGTAATGGGGAGAGGAAAGGCAGGTGGGACATCTCACGGTGGAGGTAGACATAGAGTGGATTTGGAAGGAAATGGTTTTAAAATTACTAGCTCAAAGACATCAACAGCCCTCAAATTCTGGCCTTAATTTTATAATCTTTTCTATTATTACTCACTTAAAATGTACTCTTTATTACTCCCACAGCAGTTACTTGCGGTCCTGAAGACACCTAAATTGAATGCGAAATTATTATGATCATACATACGTTTACTCAACATGAATAACTTTAGACAATATCTGTACTATACATTAATACAAGACATCATCCCCCATAGGGGAACAATCATGGCACCCATCTTCATGCATCAATTGCAAAAAATGATCAGAATCTTTCTGCAATACTTTTCAATCATATGCATGACCATGTGCACCTGGTGCTTACGTGTACATGACGTGTTCGGGTATGAGCCTAGCCGTCGGCGTGATCCTGATGACCGCACCTGCCCCTTCAGCGGCCACACACACACACACTAATGATATCTTCTGATATCTTCAAAGTTTTACGTGCATCAATCTTTCGTGCCCTAGGTAATGGCGTGGTTCAGATTGATAAACCTGCCTTTCTTGTTCCCGGTGATTTGATTATAAACCTAAAGAAAGAAATCATTTCATTGAAGCACTCATAAAACCCTGTAAATTATTTATAGCATTGCATGTGAATTCTGGAACAGTGTGAGGAGGCACTGGTAAATAGTTGGACGGGTTTTGTAAACTACAACTTTTAGGAATATATAAATACGCTCCCAAAAACGGATAATTATCGACTTTCCAATACAAGAATACAAGACGGAAGTAAAGAGAAAATTCAAGGGAAATAACATATGCCGAGTATGAGCCCGTGCATTAAATTGAGCTATCAAGCTCCAAGCCCCAAGCATTGTCGGCGAACTCTTGGCATTGTTAAAGAGTTTCTAGTCAAATAAGTGGAAAAAAGAAACGCACGAGGTCCAAGTTTAGTACGCGATTTTATAAAAGAAAAACATTTATTAACAGTAGTTCTGCGTATGGTTATAAATGTTATGACGAAGCTCTAGCATTTTCAAATGCGGCCCTTCTATAAGTTTATTTGAAAATGGCCAAGTTCCAAAAGCCGTATCGAAAATCATACATTATATTCACGTGTTCTGAGCTAAATTATGAAAAACTTCACAACATTTTCGGAAATAACCAATGTGGAGCTCTGCGTAGGAAGATGTTCTTTGCGCTGAATTGTAAGTTATCGTCATCTAATCTTTCTTGAAGAAGCATAGAGCTTTGTCCGTGGTGCTGATCAATCGTTGAAACCCACACAGTATTGTTACACCTCAACATTTTGAAATAAGACTCTCGTGTTAGGAGTGAAAAGCAAATCCAGAAAAATCGATTATAGAAAAAATGAATCTAATTTCGCAAAATTAAAACGCAGAGCTTTAGCCGATGTTCTTTCGTTTGAGCCATTCAACGTCAAAATAAATGCATGATAGACGAAACACAAGCATCTTGAACTTTGTTTCAAACAGTGCTCTCTCTTTGGAAATCTTATCCTAAAGATTTCAAAGCTTGATTTAGAAAAAGGTGCGTAGTATTGAAGAACTTTACACAAGATTTCAAATGATCTTCGCTTGTGACAAAAAATTTCAAAGCTGTGCGAAGAGATTTAATTTTTGTCTGAGTGAAATATCGGACTTACTGACTTTTTTGCCGATCAGGTTTCGAATTTCTTTCAATTGATTAATGACATTCATCCTTCTGCTGAGAAAAAAAGTCACTAGGCGTGTATGTTTCCATGCTACATAACATCTGACTCAAGAAAGTTAAATTGACACATATGATGAGAATCAAGATTGCCGACATTAATGGTTATTTCTCACTTCAATTACCATGAGATTAGTATCACGAAACATGAGTTCATTTCTACCCTGTTGAGCTTGAGAAATAGTCGTTGTAGTTAAAATACTCAATCCAAGCTCGACATAATTACTCGGCCAACCGTTTTGAAAACAGTGACGTGAAGCTTTACTTCAATGTGATGCTTTTGATAAATAATGAAAATTAACTCCCATGAAGTCTGCTTGACACATTAGGGCAGCTCCTTTCAAAAAAAATAGCTTCAGGAACTCGTTCTTTTCCAAACTAGTGACCGAATGAGATAGTTAATGAAATTTAACTATTGCTGGTGTAAAAAAGGGGATTGATACATAAAACAGAACTAGTTCATTGTGTTTGATTCTTTTTGCAACATCAATTGTACATTTTACCTTTCCATTTGACTAACACTTAATTCTATGATTTTCCTGTCACTTTCCTAGCCCATTTACCTTGCGTCTACATTAGCCCATTTAAAGCGCATTGCCATAGCGGCTTACCTGACACCTCGCTACTTCATTTAGCTGAACTATACCCGCCCAGTTACATGATGGTGCCGTACAAAAGACACCGTCCACCACTCATAGGAGTCCGGCAAGCTTCTGCACCGACTAGTCAGTACACTATCCATGACTCTCTGGAAGGAGGAATGGGTATTACACTCCGCTCATAAAGGGAGCAGGCATGAGAGTAAAGGAAAATGTTAAAAACCACTGGAGAAGAGAACAGGCAGACATGAGGGAAATGAGTGTGCTAGACACCGCTCGAGAGAGAAGCTGGTATAATGGAAAGGAGCGACCTGGGGAAAAGACGGTGAAAGAAACGGTGGTAGTGGAGCAGGCATGAAAAAAATAGGATTTTAGAAACCGTTGGGTGGACTGCAGGCATTGCCGAGGAGGTTATTGGTAATGAGCGGGGAGCCGGCAAGGGGAAGAAACATGTTAGAACCCATTAGAGAGGGAAGTGGCATGGTGGAAAAAAGGTTTCAGGACCCGTTGAGAGTAGGGCAGGTAAGCCTGAAAGCAAATAGGGAGTTTGAAACCGTTGGGCTAGTGAGCAAGCATGGGAACAGGAAGGCATTAGTATAGAGAGGAGAGGCGGCAGGAACAAATGAGGGCAGGCAGTGAGAAGGAGGGAGTTTGAAACTCGAGAAAGACATATCGGAAAAGAAGATCTTACAAACCACTCAAAAGGCAAGCATGATGGGTAATCTAGGGCTTGAAAACATAGGATGTTTGCTTGATTGGATTTAATCAAATACCTCTCCCTAGCACGTCAAAACAATCAAGAAATTTCTTATCGTACCCAGTGTGACATTTGTCTATTTTGTATAAAAGTCATTGGATGTCGTAACAGTATATTGTTACTGCCAAGCTAC
>SDVV010016913.1:0-14115 GCA_016164225.1 Gammarus roeselii | reverse complement strand
AACTGAAGCCCCCGCATGACGACAATACCACAGAAGCCCCCGCATGAGGACAATGCAACAGAAGCCCCCGCATGACGACACTGCTACAGAAGCCCCTACATGACGACAATGCAACAGTGGCCCCCGCATGACGACAGTGCAACAGAAGCCCCCGCATGACGACAATGCAACATATGAATTCTCGGTCAGCAGAAGAGTTTTAAAATTGGTCATGAAATGTAAAAAGATAGATTCTGAAAATGAAATTTGCCTCAAACTACAAAAGTAATCCGAAACAATTTGTTAGTAAAATTTTGAGCACAAAAGAAAATCAATATATGTTATAAGTCATCTTGAGAACGATATTGGGGACCTAGTAACCGATGACACTAACATGAGTGTCCTACTAAACCAATCTTTTTGTTTTGCATTCACGTTAGAGAATCCGGATATTTCTAATCCCAAGGATATCTAAGCGGAAATACAAATTGAAGCCTTCAGCACAGTAAATTTTCCCCCTGACAAAGATATTAAATATAAAGATACATTGAAAGTTCCAAACTTTCCAGCTCCAGACCAAGTTCTCCCAGAATATTGAAAGGGACTATGAACGAAATCGCCGAACAGCTATAAAACCTTATCACCCAGTCTCTCACAAGGGGGACTTGCCCCTATTAATGGAAGAGGCGAACATCACTCCTGTTTTCTAGAAAAGGGACAAACAGTGTCCCGGTAATTGCTGAACAATTAGTCTCACTTCAGTCATTGGCAAATTCATGGGAAGTTTGATCTCGGAAACAATTACAGAATTATTAGAATCTAGACATAATCGATACTTTCTACGAGCCTGCTACTTATATCAAAAATGTAGGTTTAATTCGCGCCACAAAATCTCCAATCGATGTCATTTACTTTGATTTTCGAAAGGTCTTTGATTACGTCCCTCACAAGCGCTTAATTAATAAATTCCACAGCATCGGTATTCAGAGCTAGGTTAATAACTTGATAAAATGCTGGCTTACTGACTGACGACAGCGAGTTGTCCTTAGCGGATAGATGAAATTTACCGGATTCGAATTACTTAATATTACCATGCTAAAAATAGACACCATCACTTACATATTTAAATACTCTAACAGGTACTGGTTATACGTCCCATTTCCTGTCCTTAAGAGATATGATGGAATCCCTTACATACCATGGTTGGTTGTACATGCGCGTGTGTTGTCCATACGTTACGGGTGTGTTGTACATGACCGTGTGGGTATTTTGTACATGGACGTGTGCTGGACGAGGGTCATGGATGTGCTGAACATCTGCGTGTTATTGTCCATGTGCCCACGGGTGTTGTACTTGAGCGTTGATGTCCGTGGGCCGCGGGTGTTAAACATTGGTCTGAAGTATACGGGCTTGTGCTGTCCGTTGATGTCGGGTATGTAACACATGGGCATGTGCTGCCCGTGGGCGACGGTGTGTTGTACTTGGCTGCATGTTGTCTGCGGGCCGCGGGTGTGTTGTATAGGGGTGCCTGTTGCCCGTGGGCAGCCCGTGTGTTCTGCATGTGTGTGCAATGTCTGCGGGTCAAGTGTGTTGTACATGGCGTGTTTTGTCCATGAGCCACGTGGGCTGTACATGAGCGTGGACGTTCCGTGGGCCACGGTGGTGTTGTACATGGGCGTGTGCCGTCCGTGGGTCTCAGGTGAGATAAAAAGGAGCGTGTGTTGTCGGTGGAGATGGTTGTGTTGGCCATAGACATGCGCTGCCCCTGGGCCACAGGTGTGGTTAACACGAACGTGTGTTTACCACGGGCCACGGGTTTGTTGTACATCTGCAGTGTTATCGTTCAGCCTCACTTGTCCTGAACTGGGTTGATTGTTCCCTCCTTGACTATGTCATGAAGCAATCAATGCATGAATTCACTTGAAGCATTTGTAAATCCTTCGGACGATCTCCTGGCTTCCAGTTAATTAATTGTGTCCGCTCATGAACTCATTTGTTGCTGGCTTGTTTGCATTACCCTTTAACAAATCAGGTGTAGAAAATTGCGGTAATGTTCATTTGTACTCTTGACCTCAACAACCTTTCATGCTTTTGGTAATTTCTGAACTGTCACTCATTTTAACTTTTGTTCATGTTCGATTGAAGTTTTTATTTTAGTTATTGCAGTGCTATATTTGTGATTGTGTCTTGCCTAGCAACCTATCACTACCATATTATTGACTTGAGATTGTTCATCAACTGAAGCTACACATTCTCTGTTCTGATGCGTTTCTCCGTTGATTCCTGCACGTTTTGTAACTGTGTAACACACAGCGGCGCGTTTCTCCGCCGCCCACGAGGGAGCCTACAGCCGTCCACGAGGGAGCCTACAGTCGCCCACAAGGGAGCCTACAGCCGCCTACGAGGAAGTCTACAGCCACCTACGAGGGAGCCTACAAGCCGCTCATGAGGGAGCCTATAGCCGCTCACGAGGGAGCCTATAGCCGCCCACGAGGGAGCCTACACGAGCCAGGCGGACCAACTCCATCAAGATGCCTTGCCTGCGGTGGCGGCGTCCCTCAACCCACCCTGTTTCATATCCTCGCCGGTGGGGATTGCGCCTTGTGCGCCAACTCTGCGGTGTTGATGTGGACGCAGCCTGTGCGCTGCCCAGCCTTTGGGCCCGCCGACACTTCCAGGACACCAGTGCCACGACATATACACTGCATTGTTTTTCATGGGCAAGTGAACAATCCCCATCATTTCTCTCCTATAATACATTCCTGTTCCACGTGAGGTTATCCCTGCACGCGTCTGGTTGGTGCTCTGCAGTGTGGTTGAGGGACATGAACACCCTGCAAGTTTCAATGTCTGGTGTCCACAATTAAAATTATACCGCACGGGTGGCCATTTGTTAACAGCCACACAACCCACAAAGTTAATTCATATAGCAACAACAACACTCTACCCCACTACTAAGCCGGTCACCCAATTCTCGTCTCCCACCTCCTTATGTCTCAACACGCGCGTGTCTGTGGGTATGGAGGGTTGCGGGCGGTGCGCTGGCGCGGTTTCCACTAGCGCAGGTGGAAATCGGTGCTAAGCAACAACAACAGCAACAACAACGCATTTCTCCGGCGCATCATTCCACCTCGTCCATAACATGCACATTTTGTCCAATTCAAATTTTCCTCTGCATTTAGCAGCCGTGACACGCAGCCACCTTCACGGGGGGACAAAATAGGAGTGGTAACAACGTGTGGACGTCGGGTCATAACTATGAGGGAAATTGAACCCTACGGAGAAAAGGAACAGCGCAAGGAAGTGGGGACATATACATAGGGAGGCTTATCTTTTGGGACATTGCGTTCTTCCATCAACTGCAGACACAAGCTGAAGTTACCATGCGCGCACACCTTAAATTAGTCCTTGCAACAGATCAATAATTCTATTTCGTCTTCCTCATAACATCGTTGATCAAAGGGTTACCCGAATTCACACCAGCGCGATCCAAAATAATCCTCTCAAAGTATACGACCAACTCCCCCACACCAATTTTCTCTTGCCTTGTCTCTTGTGTTATCCCAAATTCTCGTTTCCTACGAATCATCGCATTATTCGTGTCGTCGCACCGTGGCAGTCAGCTCGACGCTGATTCCAGGGGGCAGCTTGGAAGTGGCTGCCACTATTTGTGACGTTGCCATTATGCGCATCTTGATTGGTTGTTGAGCTAAAATGGTCGTCACCAGTGGCGCCGTCTGGCTGGGAAGGGATTTACGGATTCATGATTAATTGCTGAACAGTTTTGCTAGTCTGTCATCATCAAATATTTATTGTGCTTCCACTTTAAATATGGTTCTATTAAAGTATCTTAGTTCTATAATAATCAAATTTGGACAATGCGGATGGAGATACGCTTCTTATATCAATGGATGGACTTCGTCGTAATTGCTAAGTAAGCTTCATGTGGTTGTTTACCAATCGTGGTTCCTGTGTAGAGACACGAAAGGAATTCCAGGTTTCTTCGGTCCAACTCATGAGGTTGTGCAAACGCTCTGCCAATTTCTGTTGGAAATATGGGAATGTTTTCCACCTTTATTAAAAAACAATAGATTTTACAGTAAGTTATGATTGAAGGTATTTCTAAATGCGCTAATTTGAATATATGTCGTAAGTCCTTTTGATGCTGTCACTGAGGACACAAACATTGACCAGTGAAAATATGAGCATCTTTCTTGGGAATAAAGATGTTGGGCATTCCCGCTGGTAATCTCAATTTGGTTACTGGTGCATTCCCGCTGGTATCCCTACTGATTACTTTGGTAGCATCCCTCGCTAGCATTTCCGCTGAGATTCTAGTTAGTATTCCCGGTGCAATTCCTGTTGACATTCCCGCAGAGATTCCCGCTGCCTCTGTAGGACAGGAAGAAATTGGGTGGTTGCACCGCAGTTTGTGTGGATGTTCAAAAAAAACGTATGGAGCCTATTGGAATTGGATCAAACTAGTAACCTTCTCGAGAATCGACTCCACTGACATTCGTTAGTAATTGAAGGAGGGCCCTGCATTATGGGCGAATGTTGATGAAAGGAACGAGTTCTTTATGACGTGTGTTACATAGTTATAAAAACTTGCAGGAATTTTAATAGAATGATCGAACAGTATACTGATTATATTTATTATGTAATTTTGTTATCACTTTCAATAAATCTCTGGGAAACTCAAGATCTTGAATTACGTCTTGACAATTGGAAAGTCGCCACATTTAATTATTCGTCCCTCGCTATCAAGTGTTGAGCCACTTCCGCTCCGGCGAGACGGACATTCACTACAATACTATTTTAAGACTATAAGTCTAATAAACAACCCGGCAACCAGCCACATCACCAGCATATCCAATCAGCGCCTTTTTGCGGCTAAAAATAATATATGCCCACCGTTTATCCTACGTGTAGACAACCTGCTGACCTCGCTAAACATCAATCGTGAAGCTATTAAGCCTTAATTTTCTTACCGAATCCTCCAAATTAACACACCAACATGGATGATCAATCTACCACCGGTCAACCTAGACCTGCAAATGTACCCTAAAGCAACTACTCCAACCAACGCGTACCGGCAGGAATTCCTAAGACTACTCAAGGAAGAATATTTAGAGCACCGTCACATATACACTGACGGCTCCAAAACCGCGGACGGAGTGGGAGCCGCCGCTGTGTGCGGGGACACCCCCACTCTCGGCCACCCCCTCACAGGAAGCCTCCGTGTTCTCTGCGGAGCTTCGCGCACACGAACTAGCCGTCTCTATCGCAAAAACACATCGCTTCCCCAAATACGTCGTATTCTCAGACAGTCTGAGTGGCCTTACCCAGCTTGAAACACTGCACTATGAACATCCAGTTCTACGTAAAATGCAGCACGATCTCTTTGTGATGACCGAGACGGGTCAGGCAGTGGAATTCTGCTGGATCCCCGGGCACGCGGGAGTAAGAGGAAACGAACTTGCGGACTCGCTTGCTAAACTAGCATCTACTCACCAAGAACAATTTTTTGCAATACGTTACCGGGCGGGTTCCTTATCATCAACTCCCACATAACATCCCGATGGGATGAAATGCGGCAACAGAGTGGACCACAAATGCTTTTTGTCAAACCCTAAGCCGGAGAATAGAAAACAAAGTTCACCAACAGAAAAAAAAGTGTTCATCAACCGCTTGTGCACGTGGATAACTCACAACCACCTGATGGATGTCGATATAGGACCAAACGCGCCACCTTGCCCCTGTTGCCAGCAAGTGGCTATCAGCGTGAAACACTTACTGATGGATTGCAACTCACTCGCGGCAGCCCGACGAGCGTTCCTAGATCCCCCGTGCAACCTACAAAGCCTACTCACTGACCCAACCTACCGTAACAAGCTTATCGCTTTCGGTAAACACACCGGACTATACGAAGCTGTCTAAGCCTCAAACACCTGTGCAAATGAGGTGGTCTCTCCACCCCATCACGCACAGAAATAACAACACATTTTACGAAGATACGCACTAACTCTTAACTCTCTTGTCCGCGCTAGTACGCGAATATGCTACAATGTAAACATGTACTTACTTCATCTTGACATGACTAATATTTTCGCACGCGAGGCCGCGCGAACTTACCTGAACCAACGACGGTCGCACCCTCCGGGGGAGCCTATTATGACTCACATTGAGGCTCTGGTGGAAATAAGGACCAAATCAAATCAAATCAAATCCAACCAATGCGTACCGTAGATACAGAATAAATTTACCGTAGATACAGAGTAGGTTCAACGTAGAAACCGATTAGGTAGTAGTAGATACCGAATAGGTTCAACGTAGATACTGAGCAGGTTTAACGAAGATTCAGAGTAGGTTTAACGTAGGTACAGAGTAGGTTTACCGTAGATTTGGGAGGAGGGAGCAAAGGTTCCAGGATTCAGAGGGGCCTCAAGTGGGCCCTACAGTTTCTCGGAAGGGTTACCGAAGGGTCTCAAGGGTGTCCCAAAGGGCCCCAGAATGGTCCAAGTGGGTCCCCCCAAATCCTCCTGGACTTCCAAGTCCCCCGGGTTCCCGAAACCACGAGTCCTCCGAGTCCCGCGGGTCCCACGAGTACCCCCCTTCCCTGGGTCACCTTGTCTCAACCATTCTCGATATATATAATAATACCCAATGAAAAATTTCACTATGAAAAAAGGGCAGAGAAAAACAATTGAGCCCACGAAACAAGAACTACTAAAATACTAAAATAAAGTGTTAATGATCTATAGAATGAATAATCATCCATCCATCCCAACTGCACTACGAACATCCTGTTCTACTTAAAATGCAGCACAATCTCTTTGAGATGTCAGGCAGTTAAATTGTGCTGGTTCCCCGGACACGCGGGAATAAAAGAAAACTGAGTAGCGAACTCTCTTGCTAAACTGGCATCTACTCACCATGAACAATGTTTTGCAATACATCACCGGGACTGGTTCCCTTTCTTCAACTCCCATATATCATCCCGATGGGATGAAATGTGGCAACTGAGTGGACAAAAAATGCTTTCAGTCAAACCCTCAGTCGGAGAATGGGAAACAAAGTTCACCAACAGAAAAGACCAAGTGTTCATCAACCGCTTGTGCACGGGACACACGTGGAAAACTCACAACCACCTGATGGATGTCGACAGGCGACCAAACGCGCCACCGTGCCCCTGTTGTCACCAAGTGGCCATCAGCGTGTAACACTTACTGATGGATTGCAACGCACTCGCGGCAGCCCGACGAGTGTTCTTAAATCCCCCAAGCAACCTATAAAGCCTACTCACTGACCCAACTCACCGTAAAAAGCTTATCGCTTTCTGAAAACACACCGGACGATACGAAGCTGTCTAAACCCCTGACGCCTGTGCAAGTGAGGTGGTCTCTCCACCCCATTACGCACAGAGATAACAATATATTTGCGAAGATACGCATTAACTCTTTACTCTCTTGTACGCGCTAGTACGCGAATGTGCCACAATTGAAAGATGTACTTGTTTTCATCTTGACAAGACTAATGTTTTTGCACGCGAGGCCGTGCGAACTTCCCTGAATCAATGTGGGCACCCTATGGGGGAGCCTATTATGACTCACGTGTAGGCTCCGGTGAAAATGAGTCTCGAATCAAATCATGTGTTGCTCTCCAAACTCTTCGCTGATGAAAAGACAAGGACTATTGCATTCCTGTCTAAAAAATATAAATTTGCTATAGGCCTCAGGGTATATGGGGCCTTCGAATAAAATTGGGGCACCACTTTTTGAAGCATCCTGTTGCTGTTTAATTTAATATTGATACTGATTCAGTGCATAATATTTCTCTCTCTGACGTCATTCATGAAACGTTCGATCATTGAACTTGAAATCTGAAATATTTTTGTTTGCTTTGGTTCGAAGAAAAATGTGAACAATTTTTTTTATAAAAATGGTATCAAATATGTATGGAATCAACGTGATTTTGGTGTTGAATGTCATTTGCCATGCCTCCGACCACTCTTCGATTCTATCGATGTCTTGATGTGTTGTTCCTAGTTTGGTGTCATCAACACATTTTGAAATGTTGATGAAATCTGTGTCTAGGTCGTTGATGTAGATAAAGTACAGAGTTGGCCAAGGACTGATCGTTGGGGGACCTCGCTCATGATGGTAGTCCACGATAAGCTTTCACTGTTGATGACCACTCGATGGCTCCTGCCTGAGAGCCAGTGCTCTATTAATTCCAAGAGAAGGACCGGACACTGGGAGAGGGACCAAGCCCAGAGATTGGCACCAGAGATATGGACTGAGAGAGGGACAGAGCTGATGTGCAGTATAATGTCGACTCATCCTAGATACACTATCGGTCTCACGCGCTTTTCTTTGCAAATCGGAAAAATATTTTACATGTATAAGTGGCCAAGTTTCCCATGATTCACACATCATCGACCAGGCGGACAAGTGGTTTTGTTGTCACGATTTGTGTATGTACTAAAAATGTGGACGAATGAATTCATTTTGATTTGTATCTCTGTTTTTTTTTCCGTAGCAGCTGATGTGCAATAATAATAACGCAGTACTCACAGGCCTACGCATCTCCCCAGCCACGGCTGTAATATCGTAAGACAATTTCTAATTTTGTCAAGGATGTCACCCGATTTGGATAATTTTCAGGCAACAAATGAGACGTTATCTTTCCAGTTAAGTCTCTGATATAGAATCACAATGTGAAACTTTAAGTTTGCTACATATGCAACCGGTTGACCTTTCAATTTTACGTATGTGTTGACAATGGGTATTATCCTCCTGAAAAATATCATTACTTGCGTCATGTCGAAATTTAGCGTCAGCATGATGGTTGTGAACCAGTTTGAAATGTGAAGCAATTGGTTATTCATATTAGTAATAGTATCATTGATTTTTTTTCCGGTCAAATAAACTATAGTATTGTCTGCAAAAAGTACAAAGAATAACCTGTCGCTAGGGTTTAAATGTCATTAAAGTAGATAAGGAAGTGCAAAGGTCCAAGGATTGACCCTTGAGGAACTCCTATATTTAGCGTACTGACAGATGATGATTATTTATTCGAACTCCCTAGGTGTTTTCTATCAAGCAAATAACTTTTATTCAGCTCATATCAATGGTACGAACTCCATAATGCTGTAATTTTGCGACCAAAATCTCATGATGCACGTAATCGAAGGCTTTAGAATGGTCTATAAATATTGCATCAGTGATCCCACCAACAAACCCTTCAACAACGTCTCCAGCAAGTTTTAATGAAGCATGCTCTGTATTCCTGAAAACCTGAAGGCCAAATTGATTTTGGCTAAATAGGTTATAAGAGAAAAAAAGAGTAGCTATATAGTCTAGCAGGAAATACTTTTTCATTTGCTTAACTCAAGACGGGCAGAACTGATATTGGGCGATAAATTTTTCATGTCCGTTTTGCATTTATTTTCATAAATTGGACTAATATTAGCGATTTTGAGTGCCGCTCAAAATATTCCTTGTACGAGTGACTTATTCATTTTACTGCGACCTGCCACTTAACGTTGCCCGCGATCTAGTGAGTCTTTGTCACTTATGGACGTTAGCGCGCGACCTACCGAGTGTTTGACGCATACGTTAGCACGCGACCTACTCAATCCAAGCACATACGTTAGCACGTGACCTCATGAGACCATGACACATACGTTAGCACGCAACCTGTCGAGTCCTTGTCACGTATACGTTAGAACGCTACCCACGGTCGTATCACTGTTGCTAGTGGTGACCTCCTTCCAATAATGGACCCGTTATCGCGGCCATGCAACTATAACCGTTATCGTAGCCATGCAGTTATGACCAGTTATCGCAGCCATGCAGTCATGACCCGTTATCTCAGCCATGCAGTCATAGCCCGTTATCGCAGCCAAGTTGTCATGGCCCGTTATCGCAACCATACAGTCATGGCCGGTTATCGAAGGCATGCAGTCATGGCCCGTTATCGCAGCTATGCAGTCATAGCCCATTATCGCGGCTATACAGTCATGACCCGTTATTACAGCAATGCAGTCATGGCCCGTTACCGCAGCAATGCAGTCATAGCTCGTTATTGCAGAAATGACCCGTTACCGCAGCTATGCAGTCATAGCCCGTTATCGCAGCCATGCAGTCATGGCCCGTTATCGCAGCCATGAAGTCATGGCCCGTTATCGCAGCCATGCAGTCATGGCCCGTTATCGCAGCCATGAAGTCATGGCCCGTTATCGCAGCCATGCAGTCATGGCCCGTTATTGCAGCCATGCAGTCATGGCCCGTTATCGCAGCCATGCAGACATGGCCCGCTATCGCAGTCATGCAGTCATAGCCCGTTATCGTAGCCATGCAGTGATCGTCCGTTATTGCAGCCATGCAGTGATCGTCCGTTATCGCAGCCATGCAGTCATAGCCCGTATCGCAGCCATGCAGTCATAGCCCGTTATCGCAGTCATGCAGTCATGGCCCGTTATCGCAGCCTGCAATCATGGCCCGTTATCGCAGCCATGCTGTCATAGCCCGTTATCGCAGATATGCAGTCATAGCCCGTTATCGCAGCCATGCAGTCATAGTCCGTTATCACAGCCATTCAGTCATGGCCCGCTATCGTAGCTATGCAGTCATGGCCCGTTATCGCAGACATGCAGTCATGACCCGTTATCGCAGGCATGCAGTGATAGCCCGTTATCGTAGCCATGCAGTCATGTTCTGCCTATTTTTGAGTCAACTATACCGTTCAACGCATTATTTAAAGAAGGTGCTGACACAGCGTTGAGAAGCATCGGTCGAAGGAGACTGCGCGATAACGGGTAATAGTAGCGTGGCCGCGATAAAGGGTAATGACTGCATGGCTGCGAGAACTGGTTATGGCTGCCTGGCTGTGACTGCTTAGCCGCGATTATGGGTTTTGATTGTCTGACCGCGATGACGGGTCATGATTTCCTGGCTGTGATGGCCGGTCAAAACTGTCTGGCAGTTATAACTGGTTTTGACTGCTCGACAACAATAATGGGTCTTGTCTGAATGGCCGCAATAACGGTCTTGACTGAACGGCAGCGATAACGATTCATGACCGCATTAACGGTTTTGACTGCATGGCAGCGATAACGAGTCATGACCGCAGTAACGGCCTTGACTGCATGGCAGTGATACAGGGTCATGGCCGAAGTAACGGTCTTGACTGCATGGCAGCGATAACGAGTCATAGCCGCAGTAACGGTCTTGACTGCGTGGTAGCGATAACGAGTCATGGCCGCAGTAACGGCCTTGACTGCATGGCAGCGATAACGAGTCATAGCCGCAATGACGGTCTTGACTGCATGGCAGCGATAACGTGTCGTGGCCGCAGTAACGGTCTTGACTGCATGGCAGCGATAACGAGTCATAGCCTCAGTAACGGTCTTGACTGCATAGCAGCGATAATGAGTCATGGCCGCAGTAACGGTCTTGACTGCATGGCCGCGATAACGAGTCATGGCCGCAGTAACGGTCTTGACTGCATGGCCGCGATAACAAGTCATAGCCGCAATGACGGTATTGACTGCATGGCAGCGATAACGAGTCATGACCGCAGTAACGGTCTTGACTGCATGGCAGCGATAACGAGTCACGGCCGCAGTAATGGTCTTGACTGCATGGCAGCGATAACGAGTCATGACCGCAGTAACGGTCTTGACTGCACGGCAGCGATAACGAGCCATGGCCGCAGTAACGGTCTTGACTGCATGGCCGCGATAACGAGTCATAACC
This sequence comes from Gammarus roeselii, assembly GCA_016164225.1. Lineage (NCBI taxonomy): Eukaryota > Metazoa > Arthropoda > Malacostraca > Amphipoda > Gammaridae > Gammarus > Gammarus roeselii. The sequence continues at coordinate 2,374 of SDVV010016913.1, read as the reverse complement.
GCAATGACGGTCTTGACTGCATGGCAGCGATAACGAGTCATGGCCGCAGTAACGGTCTTGACTGCATGGCAGCGATAACGAGTCATGACAGCAGTAACGGTCTTGACTGCATGGCAGCGATAACGAGTCATGACCGCAGTAACGGTCTTGACTGCACGGCAGCGATAACGAGTCATTGCCGCAGTAACGGTCTTGATTGCATGGCAGCGATAACGAGTCATGACAGCAGTAACGGTCTTGACTGCATGGCAGCGATAACGAGTCATAGCCGCAGCAACGATCATGACTGCATGGCAGCGATATCTAGTCATGTCAGCAGTAACGGCCTTGACTGCATGGCAGCGATAACGAGTCATGGCTGCAGTAACTGTCTTGACTGCATGGCAGCGATAAAAGTCATGGCCGCAGTAACGGTCTTGACTGCATGGTAGCGATAACGAGTTATGGCCGCAGTAACGGTCTTGCATGGCAGCGATAACTAGTCATAGCCGCTGTAACGGTCTTGACTTCATGGCAGCGATAACGAGTCATGGCCGCTGTAACGGTCTTGACAGCTTGGCATCGATAAAGAGTCATGGCCGCAGTAACGGTCTTGACAGCATGGCAGCGATAACGAGTCATGGCCGCAGTAACGGTCTTGACTGCATGGCAGCGATAACGTGTCATGGTCGCACTAACGGGTTTGACTGCACGGCAGCGATAGTGAGTCATAGTCGCAGTAACGGTCTTGACTGCATGGCAGCGATAGGGAGTCATGGCAGCAGTAACGGTCTTGACTGCAGGGCAGCGATTACGAGTCAATGTCGCAGTAACGGTCTTGACTGCATGGCAGCGATTGCGAGTCATGGCTCAGTAACAGTCTTTACTGCATGGCAGTGATTACGAGTCATAGCCGCAGTAACGGTCTTGACTGCATGGCAGCGATAACGTGTTAAGGCCAAAGTAGCGGTCTTGACTGCATGGCAGCGATAACGAGTCATAGCCGCAATAATGGTCTTGACTGCATAGCGACGATAACGAGTCATGGCCACAGTAACGGTATTGACTGCATGGCCACAATAACGGTCATGGCTGCATGGCAGCGTAACGAGTCATGGCCGCATGGCAGCAGTAACGAGTCATGGCCGTATCACCGCGGTAACGAGTCATGACCGCAGTAACGGTCTTGACTGCATGACAGCGATAACGAGTCATGGCCACAGTAACGGTCTTGATTGCATGGTAGCGATAACGAGTCATGGCCGCAGTAACGGTCTTGACTGCATGGCAGCGATGACGAGTCATAGCCGCAGTAATGGTCTTGACTGCATGGCAGCGGTAACGAGTCATGGCCGCAGTAACGGTCTTGACTGCATGGCCACAATAACGATCATGGCCGCATGGCAGCGTAACGAGTCATGGCCGCATGGCAGCGGTAACGAGTCATGGCCGCATGGCAGCGGTAACGAGTCATGGCCGCAGAGATAATATGCCAAACAGCGCAATAATTGAAGGATTACTCTAACATACGTACCAGGTTAGGTCTGAATTGCATCACTGCGCCGCTTTATGCACAGTTGTTCAATAGCGACTTAGTCATGTCGATTCTGAGAGGGAGAAGCATTGATATGGACCAAATAGATGAGTTATTCAGACTATTGGTACTGCTCAGGGAAACCAGACAGAATAGGGACCCAGGGGTCAATGCTCTCCTTGTATTGAAGGTTGCTTCTAATTTATGGACCATCAGCTGGCAGATTTTATGGCTCGTTAATTTTCACTCATCCGCTAAGAGACGACAGTGGCTGAGAAAAGTAGCATCGAACCGTAGGTGTCCGCACTGTACTTGCAACAAACTCTATTATGATATCTCAATTGACCAGATCCTCAACGCTATAATATAATAATAATATTTTCTTGGGGTAATGTTGTGGAAAGTTTATTTAACCGACTATGAGAGGCTTCATTTGTGCTCGCACGTGTGCACTTGCCAGCGGCCATTGCTGTCACATGGTGCCGTGGTCTGCATGCCATTGTCCGCTATGACATCTCAATCAGCAGCTATTGCTGTCACATGTTGCCGTGTTCTGCATGCCACTGTCCGATATGACATCTCAATCAGCAGCTATTGCTGTCACATGGTGACGCGGTCTGCATGCCACTGTCCGTTATGACATCTCAATCAGCAGCTATTGCTGTCACATGGTGACGCGGTCTGCGTGCCACTGTCCGATATGACATCTCAATTAGCAGCTATTGCTGTCACATGGTGACGCGGTCTGCATGCCACTGTCCGTTATGACATCTCAATCAGCAGCTATTGCTGTCACATGGTGCCGTGTTCTGCATGCCACTGTCCGATATGACATCTCAATCAGCAGCTATTGCTGTCACA
>SDVV010016912.1:0-14115 GCA_016164225.1 Gammarus roeselii | reverse complement strand
GAGGCGAGTAGTCGCAGGCCTAGAGGTAGACCGAGGTTTGGGTGGATGGATGGTCTGAAGCAGGCGTTGGGAAGAAGAGACATGAATGTGGAGGTTGCGAGAGAGCGTGCAATGAACAGGCGTGAGTGAAGAATGGTTGATTTTGACGCTGCTCTGATGTGCTTTCCCGCCATTGGCATCCCGCTGTCGGGATGGTCGTGGGTAGGGGAGGGCCCGGCCATTATGACGCGGCGGGGGTAAACCAGTGAAAACTGTCGGGCCCTGCTGCTGACGACGGTTCCTCGGTGCATTCGGGACCCAGAATGTAAATTGAGGGGCTACCGGCCGGACCCTTTAGCACAAAAGGGCTAATTTGTGTGAGTGTGAGCGTATGAGGGTGTGAGTTGTGCCTTGCCGTCGGCCACCCCCCTTTCTGGGGGATGCGGCCTCGTGTCTGTATCTGTATGACGGAGACTGAGTGTCGCCAACCTTGACCCTGATGGTGCGATTTTGTAGAGATTGGTGGATGAAAAGTGGCAGCCGACCTCTCAAACCTTTACGGTGGCGATCCTTCATGATCCCGTATTTCCACGTAGTGTCGTATGCTTTTTCAACGTCGAAAAATATGGAAACCACATGTTCCCGCTCTGGTGGAAATGAGGCCCAAATCAAACCACATGTTGTCTTCGGACGAAGGCCTGTATAATGTCTGATTCTAATCGTACGAGGTGGTCCGTTGTGGAGTGGCGCTTACGGCCACCGCACTGGATGTGGTTGAGGCCTGCATGCATTTCAAGGTAGTCGACCAGGCGTGAGTTTATCATTCTTGCCATAGTCTTACATAGGACGCTAGTTAGGGCAATGGGACGATAGTTATGTGTGTCGCTGTTACATTTTCGGGGTTTGGGTATCGGGATAATTACGGATTCCCGCCATTGGTTGGGAATGAATGAATTTGAATACAGGGTATAGAACACATTTAGTAGGTGCTGGAGAGCGTTGTCAGGAAGGTGTTAGATCATGTTGATGTGCACTCGGTCCGGCCCGGGTGAGGTTTCACGAGTGTGGTCAACTGCATATTGTAGTTCATGGATGGAGAAAGGTTTGTTGTAGAATTCTTCATTTGTGGAAGTGAAGTCGATATGCTCACTTTCTCGTAGGATTCTTTCCCGTTGGAAAGAAGCCGTTTATTTGTTGATGGTGATATTTGGCTGAAAGTCTGAGCTAGCTTGTCCGCGATGTCCGCGTATAAAGAACAAACAGTGTCTCCATCCGACAGTATGTGGATAGGTCGCTTGGGGCGACCATGGATACGTCTGATTTTTCCCCACACTTGGGAAAGAGGAGTGTTTCGATTGATTGTGTTAACTAATTGGGTCCAGGTTTCTAGCTTCTTCTCACGCCAAGTTTGCGGAACACTGCTGTTTCCTTTTTTCCAGGCTACTCGGTTCTTGGGGGAACGTGCGCGGCGGAAGGCGTAGCACATCCTGTCACGCCGAGCCTTTGTTTCTTGTACCTCCGGGCACCACCAAGGTTTTGAGAAAGAGGTTGAGTTTGTATTTTGGGGAATGCATGCGGTAGCTTCATTTTAGAATTTCTCGTATAGATGTATGATAAGGTCGCGCTCTGAAATGTCTTCGGGAAGGCCCTCCACATCGTCCCATGCGACATGTGTCGAGTATTCGTCCAAGTTGGCTTTCCGGTGGTGAATCGAAGTTCTTATGCGTCAGGATTGTTTGGTCGGTTAGTAAGGAGCGATATGATCAGTCATGTGTTGAAGGCAGGACTCTCCAAACGAGTTGGGGGAACAGATTGATAAATCGATGGCGGTTTTACTTTCGAGGGTGATACGTGTGGGTTGTCCGTTGTTGAGAAGGACAAGGTTGTGAGTGTCTATGGTGTTGGCCATTATCACTCCTCTTGGGTCTGTTCTCACGCATCCCCACACTTCGTGGTAGTTGTTGAAGTCTCCAAGGAGGAGTACGGAATGATGCAGTTAGTCAAGCAGATCGGTCATCAGTGCCTCTGAGAGGTCGTGGTTTCGTGACGAGTTAATAGATGCCACTGTAATAGGTCTTGAGATACATATCTTCACTGCGACAGTTTGGAGTTCTGTTCTCAGAGGGAGGAGGTGATGAGGTATGCTTTGATGGATTATAAGTGCCACTCCGTCGTGTGCAGTCACATTATTGTGACCTTCGCGACGGTATATGACATATTGAGGGATAGAGAAGGTTGCTGTGTCGCGGAGTTGGATCTCATGGAGGCCTACCACCAAATATTTATGGGTGGAGATTAGCGATAATAATTCATCTTTCTTGCTCACAAGTCGCTGGCGATTCCACTGAAGTATTGTGTTGTTGTTCATTTCGGATTTGTTTCACGCCCAGATTTAGATGGTCTGGAGCGGTCGCGTGGTTTGTAGGGACTTTAGTGGTGTTCTTGTCTATGAGGCGCACTTGTCCTAGATCGAGAGCGTTCGCTTTCTGTAGAACACGATCTAGACTCACTGCGTTCTCGGCTGTGAGTGCTCTTGTAGGAGGAGGGGGACGAGGGAGTACGACCTTTGTGTTTGCTTCTTGAGCGAGGGCGTTTCTCTTCTATGGAGTTTTTTTTTAACATTATGATGGGCTGAGTAGAAGTCGTTGGGATATTTGAGTAGAGTGCGATGTATGGTAGATCAGTGGTTTGGGGTATCAGTTCTTCGTTGAAGATTTTCAACGAGTCCTCGCGCCGGCGATGGTCGTTCTCACTTGTGAGATGTTCTGGTGTTGGGCATGTTAGCTGAGGGTTGAATACTTCACTTTGGTTTTCGCTGGGTGCGGTTGCAGTTAAGACGGTCAGAAGTCGTTCAACGCTCTGGTCGAGGCGAGCTGTGGTTTGTGGAGTGTTGATAATCTTTTTGCTTCGTGACGAGAGGGTGTCGCGTATCCCGCGGTCGTCGTAGGAGGAATCTTCGTCTCTTAACCTTTTGATTTTCGGGTTCTTGGACCTCTCCTCGTAGTCGACCGAGGTAGCATTCATCGCAGTGCTTTCCTGGGCCCTAGTGGATTCATTGCTTGGGGCGCCCGCCTCTTTTACGAGGGCGGTCGCTGTGCTGGTTGTGGTATTGTTAGTACTGGAGAGGGGTTTTGGGGTCATGATAATAGTTTGTGTTAACTGTACGCGAGTATTGTCTGATGGGGTAGACTTAATTGTGGATTTAATTGATTTGGCGTAATTTATATTACGGCAGTTCGGGTTTTCGTCGTAAAAGATTTGGATGGCTTGTTTTCGTGTGACTCTGCGGTCATTTTGTATGATAGATATTGCTTCTTGGTCCATCGGCTTTGGGCAGTCGCTGTCGCCTGCCTCATGGAGGCATGAGCAGTGATAGCATTTAGGTAGACGGGCTGTGCAGTCCTTTCGGTCATGCTCGCCGGCGCACTTCTTACAGCGTTGGGGTATGTATGGCTGGCGTATTTGATGACGTGGCTGTATTCCAGGCATTTTTTGCACTTAGCAGGCAATAACGCCACTGGGTAAGTTTTTGTTTTCCCCTGTTCGCCCGGGATTTCTATAAATTCCGGTGTGTCACGTCCTGCGAAAGTGATTTGGTACGCGGTGGTGTGGATGTTTCGTGGTTTAATCCATTCTGCTAGGGAAGCGTTGGTGATTCCATAATCCTCTGCTAAACCTGCTGCAAAAGCTCTTAGGTCAGTTTTGGGAGTGTAGTTGGAAGTGTAGACAATTCGTCATGTAGCATTGAAGAACGGATGTATTTCGACAGTTACTTTGTGTGTGTCTGTTTTGTTAATCCTTTGTATAGCGTTACTTTGCTCGATATATACGACGTGGGTCAGATACTTCTTTCCCTGTCGGTTTATGTTTAGCGGTCTGCCGCCCTGTTGTTTGGAGAGCAAGTTCATCCTTGTGAATGGGTTCATTGAGGGAGAAACTTCGTTTGCACCGCTATCTACAAGCGTTATAAGGAAGTGGGTAGGGAATGATGGTGATCTTCTCTCCTGGGTGGGAGGGTCAGCCTGGGGGGAGCGAATCGCGGCCGCAGCCTCTCGTCGCCCGACTTTGTGCTCAGTTTGGTATTGCAGAATCTCTCTCTCAGTCTTGTCCTGGGGGCATTCTTCGTGTCCCGTAGGGTGGCCGTTGACCTTGCAGTAAAAGCAGTGAGGTTCTTCGGATGGGCACGACAAGGAATTGTCTCGCTTATCGTGGTCGTCCTGGGAGCAGTGTGAGCATCTTTTTTTCCCGTTACAATTTTGGCTCGTGTGTCCGTATTTTTGACATTTGTAGCATCGCATCTGACGTCTTTCGAAGGGTGTAACCTTGGTTTTGGCATCAAAGAAGGGTATATCGATGTAGTTAGGTGGGGTGAAGCAATTGAATTTAAGCAGAAGAGCCGTGGTGGTGTTTCTTCTTGGTTTGATTTTTGGTGCGATTTTTGCTTCAACTATACATTCCTCGTATTGGATGAGTCCGGTGATGAATTTGTCGGCTTCATCACTCTGGAGACCCTCGATGTAAATCAGGCCTGAACTCGTGAAAAAAGTTGGGTGTGGTATGATTTTGCAAAAAATTTCGCATACACTGTTTTTGGAGAATATGGTGTCACTTTGAAGTTTTGTGTCTACTTTATTGGTGAAGCTATCGTCACCGCTGGCGGTGATGTAGAGAATTGGACGGTCAGTCATGGAGATCAGTTCTTCTCGTAGTTTATATGGGCAAATATCCGGTCTGTCATCAACATCAAATGTCATTTTCAAGTGGTCGGGGAATTAAGGGCCGTTGTTGAATAGGTTGTGGTCATCATATCGTGCGTATTGTCTCCTCTTTGTGTTTTTTGGTGTTCGGGCGTTACGAGTTTCGGCTGGGAGGAGAGCGATGTTATCGGAGAGGTCAGAGGCGGGAGCACATGAAACGGTCACGGGTTCCCTGGCCTCCATTCTCATCAGCTCATCCAGTCGGGTATTCATAGTTGCACAAAGGTGGTCGAGGTCAGTGAAACGTTCGCCGACTTCAGATGAGGGCGCCGAGCAGTCCTCTGTCTCCAGCTCGAGAAGGCTCAGCATTTTGCATATCTTGCCCAGGGTATTCTGCATTCCGGTTATATTCGCGTCCAGCTTCGAGACGCGTTCATTTGTGTCGTCGATTACGACATGCGTCAGGTCTCTTGTCGATGAGGAACTTCTGAGGGGTCGTCTTTCTTTCTGGCAGATTGGTTTGAGTGCGACGCTCTGGAGGGGCCGTCAGCCCCTATCCGATAGGGCATGGTCTTGCCCATTGTTTGATCCCCGGCTTCTACCCGGGGTTCTGGGTAATGAAGGCGGGGCCTTCATTACATTTATTTTCTATTGTACATACGAATAAATATACACGAACTTGACCTAGAATTAACCTTACTTCTAGATATATTTTGTTAATCATGTTTTGTTGCAAAGTTTTTGTTTTGTTTTCATTTCAATCGGTTTCGATTATAAATTCACAAACCCCGGTGTCGGTGGGGGGCTCACCTCTTAGTGCACCAAGAGAGGGGACAATGTAGCTACAAACTGAATGGGGGGGGCGGTGTAGGGACGTTCTAACTCAAAACGTATTTACACAAAGGGACATATGAATATTGGTGTGTAACGAGGACACCACGGGAAGGCGGGTGAGCCTGGGTATCCCTCTGAGGTGCCTTATTGCTCTGGCTCTTAAGAGATGATAGTCGATCTCTCCAATTCATTTGAAAACTCTGATCTTTACGAGACTATATTCGGCTTAGAGCGGTGACCGGCTCTTATTTTGATACAGCAAAAAATCTATACCCTGGAAACTTGTTGACTTTGGTGTTTAGACGCAAAGAACAGTATGCGATGGTGTTTTCAAACTCACTGGTAACTCGTTGGTTACGACACTGCCTCTGCGCAAAGCTACAAATAAGAAAAACTAAAACAAAGTGTTAACGATCTATGAAATGAACTATCATCCATCCACCCCAAAAAAACTCTAGAATAATAGCCCTTTTGGGTCTGAAAAGCGTAAGGCTGAACGAACGCAGCTTAAAATATGTGCATAATTCGATCCAAACTGAAGGTGACCTCGGCAGGAAAATTTGAAAACATTAGGTGACCGCATTCCAAAATATTCATTTATTTACATTCCAATATCTAAGAAACTTGCGTTGACACTCCATAAGAGATTTCAAGTGATGAAGCCACTGCATGTCACGAAAACTTCATACCTAGGAGGAGTCCCAATTTCAGTCCGAGTGGTCCACTGACAAACTGATGTACACAGTAGTGAATTAACGGTTCGACATTTGCTATTGATACACGAGACCCAATATGCTAATGAAAAAATTACGGCACACTTGAAGCAGTCTCTAAATTGTAAGAAAAAAATAGTACGTACCTATTCCCAAAGAGGAAAATCCTAACTAAAATTGTAGTTATCGTAACCATCAATATTGGAAAAAATCGAGCAACTCATCTTCTCATCTGCAACTTATCACCCATGTAATGCTCGCGCGCGCAGGGACATGTACTGCGAAATTTCAATCTGAGTTTCCGACCGGTGTTGGAGACAGCAACAGGCAACGGTTCATCATAATGTTTATAAATATGAAAAGATTGTCCTTGCTCATAAAAGTACAGCAAATGCTTTAGGCACGAGTATCAATTTTGCCAAATAGTTTTTTTTTCAACGTCGCGGTGCTACGCATGAATCGTCGATCCTTGTAATTATTACCTCGTGTTGGCTTCCTACAAAACAACTGAGAAGAAGGAAAGATGAAATACAATACAGAGTTCAGATATATACTCATTATTCATGCCAACGCCCGGACTCTCAATTTAAAAAAAGAGTGCCACAGCCAGAGCACATAACCATCACATAAATGCCAAACGTATCACCCAAATCTCGTATAGTTTTCTGAATAGAAACCAGGAACAGGACACCCAGGGATGACTTGAATTCTACGGAGTCAAATCTAACATATTTTCACTAGAGCCTCAAGCAAAAAGAGGAAGATGAACATGCAAGGAGTACCTTAATCAAATTTGAATGTTTAACCGACTTACAAATTGAAAAAAAAAAAACGTTTGATGCGGCAGCTCATGAAATCAGAATATCAGAATGGCTTTACCTCGTCGAAACACCCTACAACTTACAAGAAATGATCTTAATGTTCATAATTCAACAAGGCATTAGTTTTTTTTTCTCCTACGAATCATCCACATACAGTATGCCATCGCCCAAGGACAAGCATAAAAGTATAGCCACGAGCGACGCACGCAGAGTGCCGTCCTGTCTAAAGAGTTCCTCTTGCATTAAGTACAAACGTGTAGTCGTTCTACTATTAGCATAGGGTTATTATATTAGATCTAACATTGTTACATATTGTCCTCGTTACAGGGTTTCCAACCAGCCGTCGTGAAACTGCTTCGTTATAGCCGACGAAGAGATTTGTTTCAACTAAACCAAACTCTGTTGAACACAACTACAAATTCATATCAACTAGAGGACCAAAGCTCATACAATTTAGTTCTGACGTAATAATCTGTGGATAACAAGTGCAATATAAAGCTCACGCTGAACAAATATCATACCTCAACGAGACTCGAACCCGCAACCGTCAGAACGCAAGGCGGGAGCCATACCCGCTACACCAAGGCAGCATGTAATCGCGGTCACAGGTGTTGTCGTCGATTATCATGGAAGAACGCACAGATGCGTCTATAATTAACAAAAAGGAGGAGATATCATTAATTTACTTGCTATACAAATAATGTACAATCACATGTAGAATAGCTTCGTTGCATCACGTTGTAAGCCGTGTCTCGTATGATGATCAACAAAAACATGTTCAATGTCATGACCAAATGAACCGTCAAACTGAAGTCCGATCTGGCCTGGGAGGGAAATTTATGAAAGCCAACAAGTAGTCTTTCATGTTCAACTTTTGCATGTGATTGTACATCATATAGCTACATAATGATGAAAATGTATGAACGTTTCAGCACCAACCAAATCGAAACGTCAAGCATCCTTACGGTGAAAATAAATCAATGAGTGATAGAAGCTGGTTTGTTCCGGAAAATGAACCTTGCTGATTATTTGAAATAGCTATCGTATTCACGGTTAGGGATCATCAGATTGAATAATTGATTTTACAGGTCATAAAACTAAAGAAATTTGGTCCAAGCAGTACCAATATTCTTACTTTTGAGTTACAGGGCTGCAACGTAACGGGGATAACAGTGTTAAGGCGTTTCAAACTAGATCTCCCAAGCAGAACCAATTTTCTCTATTTTGAGTTACAGGTCTGCAACGTAACGGGGATAACAGGATTAAGGCGTTTCAAAACAGCATTCAAACTATATCTCCCAACAGTCTGCCTAACACACTATATTTGAATTGAAGGACGTTAACCTAACAAGAATAAATAATTAGCAAGATAAATTTCGAACAGATCTATATGAAACATGAGCAACGCAAAGTAGAAAAATACAAAATTACCTACCAGAATTTACCGCGGCGCGTTTTTAAACTGCAAACAGGTGGTTACTCTGTTTACCAAGGGCCATTTATATCGCAAATAGCTGTTACTTACCCCAGATCGGACCCAAACTTGAAATGCTTGAAGTCATCAGGCTAAGCCATAATAAAAATGCCCCGTGCTAGAAATGTCGGACATAACAGCTGACTAGTCATCATTCACGTTAGTTGACCTCGAACTATCATCTTTTATCCCGCGTCATAAGGAACAGTGGCCAAGGAACTAATTCTAAAAACTCCTTCACAACAATCAGCTTCTACCCCGTCAAATATACCAGCCGACTAGTTCCTCCTCACTACTAGCAATCTTGTATGAAATCCGTCACTCAGCACTTCAACAAGAACATCAGTTTCAAAGTATAGCTAGCTGAGGGTCAAAGGAAAGTTGATAACTAAAATGAGGGATAACTATGTATAACAATCATGGCAGCTGACTTCAAACTTTACGACATTACAACAAAGAACGTCTGGGTATAGTCAGCTCAAATCAAAACTAGTAGCTTGTAAATTAACGTTTATTGACTCAGTGACAATCATACAAAAACAACGACCATCTTATAATCACGTCTAACCGTACCTAGTTAATTGAGAGGATCAATAAAAAAGAATTAGCTATTGAATTATGATCAGTGCATACGCGTTAAACGATAAATTTTATGAGACCTAGTCCTACAACAATTTATTTAGATTTGTGCTCATCTATTTGGGCAAGAAGTTCATCAGCATCTTCCGCTGTTTTAACCCTTATGAGCATAGTAACCGGAGTGGTCTCTTTAGCTTTTGGATCAATGGGAGGGTTGGGCACACAAACAATCAGCACGTTATTCTTTCCCATTCTCTGCGTAGGCAGAGATTTGTTGAGTACTATGTTGAGAAGAACGTTGCCCAAATTGGTAGCCGCGCGAACAACCAGCTGCGTCTTGTTATCTCCGGCAGTCTTTAGGAACAAGGTACCAACTCCTTTGTCAGTGAACATTCCGTCTTTCTTGTAGAAAAGCTTGCACTTCTTCTCATAGAAAGCATCATCCTCCTTGACCTCAACAACCTCAGGTTTAGGCGGTGTTTCGTCTTCTTGGTCTTCCGAGTTAACAGGAGGGGCTGCAGAGGCACCAGCACCAAAAGAGAAGGCGGGTTTGCCACCGCCGAAAGAGAAACCAGATCCAGGGGCAACTGCCGCCCCTTCCTTGGCACCAAATGTCAAAGGTCCAGTGCTGCCACCAAACGAGAAACCACCTCCAGCAGGGGCGTCTTTGCTTTTTGTGGCATCTGAAGAACCGAAACTGAAAGTGCTGCTAGTAGTGCTGGAGCTTACACTGGAACTCATAGCAAAGGAAAAAGGTTTTGGTTTTGAATCGTTGGATCCAAACGAAGGTGGAATGCAATCTTTGGGCTTTGTTGCATTTGCTACAGATGATCCAAAGGAAAAAGCAGGAATGCTTGCTGCTTTTGACACGGCTGATTTAGATGAATCATTTGCAGATTCTTTTGCAATAACATTACTGGAGCCGTCAAAAGCAAAAGTACAAATTTCCTCGTGTTTGGCTGAATCTAGAGGAGACAACTTATTATCTTTATTATCAGAACTAAATGAGGAGGGAGGAATTTTGTCCATGTAAGTTGTGGCTCCACCAATCGATGCATCGCCAGACCCCAGTTTAACAGGTAAAGCATTGCCATTCTTAATTGTTGCACTGCTATCTGACTGACCCTTGCAGCTACTATTTTGCTCATTCTTGGAAAATTTTGGCCTGTATGTTTTTTGGAGCTCATCAAAATGCCTTCTGTAGTCATCAAAGACGGGGTTCAGATTTATATTGATATTTTCAGCTAGATGTTTCTGTATCCACTGAAGAACTCCCTCATTGAGTACTTTAAGCTTGGACAAGTAAGCTGTGTTGTTTCCTTCAACATTAGCTGTTGTGACAGTAGCTGGTTTCTCAGGACTCTTATCACTAACTCCATTGGGCAACTTGGATTTCGCTGTTGGAAAAGCATTTGTGAAGTTATTCACGGAACCAAAATTAAATGTTGCAACAGCAGATGCTGGATTCTGACCTATAGGTGAAGGGACAGAGTCTCCTCCTCCCAGCTTGAAACTACTCGCCTCAAATATCTTCTTGTTTTCCAATTGGGCAGGAGATTTATTCCCACTGAAATCAAAGGATAATTTACTCCCCAGGGTAGTGTTGTTACTAATGCTGCCAAAACCTGTGAAATTCTTAAACACGCTCGGTCCTTCACTTGCTCCGGTGGTGACAGAGTTTGTAGGTCCTCGCCTGCGAGCCACTTTGATCTTGCGCTGGGCAAGCACATCTTCAGAAGCGCGCGCGAACCCGTCGCCTGATCCGTGTTCTGGCTCAGGAGACTCATCATGCTCCCAGTTGTCACGGTTTAAATCTGTGGCGGCACGACGTTTGGCCATCGTTGTTGTGTAGGTGGTACTGTAGAAACTTGCTTAATCCTAGTAGGTAGCTGGTAGCAACACACAGTGAAAGAGTGTGTGACGAAGATGCACCGAAAATTGTGCTGCCGCAATCTGCCCCAAAAAAAAAGAAACAAAATTCATGACCACATAAAAAAAAGAGCTCAAAAATGTGTAGATAGTCCAAGTATTTTACTACATAGCCACAATGTCATGTGTATTTCACTGATTAAGCATGTAGCAGTTTTCATCTTTCAATGGTCTAGCTATCCAACTAACTTGAACCATAAAAAATATGAACGCCAAAGAAATGGCAATTAAATGCTTGGAAAACAAAATAGCCTTTGTTCAAATGCTGACATTTTATTCTAATCAAATTTTTGTCATATATAGGTACAATAAAATAAATCACATATCAATGAGAAATTTAGAATAGCGCAACACCTTGCCTGTGAGGACAATCGTTTTAGCGGACTCAGATAGGGGGAAAGACGAATACTGGGGTTTTGACCAATACTGATACCTAGTTTCTGACTGGTACCAATACTAAACAAAAAAATCCAATACCAATGCTTCTTATAGCAACAAGGGTCACTAATTGATAGATATTTTTGCCTTTGATATCTAACTAATATTATCATATATGTTTTGGAAAAATATAAGTGAAATCTAAATGTAGGAAAGCAAGGAAACATTGATAAATTCATGAATTTGTGACCTGAGTCCTTAACCATGACACAAATCAAATGCAAATATAGTGGTCTAGAACATTCAAAATATTAATAACAAGTTATATTTCAGAGTATCTGCAGCTATCAACAACTTTCTGCCAATACTGACAACTTCACCATTTGCTGATGGCAGCAGATAAATCAAAATTTGCTGATACTGATAATAGTTTCAATATTAAAAAAAATACATATAGCTACCATTATATTGGTTGCATCAGTTTTATATTGCAGAATAACCTGTGGGTGCATTAGCAATGTGGGTGCTAGTGGACCCACACTGAACAACTTGAGGTCACTCACTTATGCGGTCCCGCAGACCATTGAGTAGCAACAGAGCCGGGAAGACCAGCACAGAAGTGCGCGGCAGAATAATGTGAGAACAGCTAAGTAAACACCAGTTTTGAAACAAGAATCAGTAGTGTGCACTTGTGATTATCACTGTCACAACCTAAATGGTAAGGAAAAAACGTACCAATGCACAAATGATAGGAAAGCAAAACTTCACAGCACACGCCACTGCCCAACACAGGTTTACACTGCAACACAGTGCACACACCCACACTGGAACTCAAATAGCTACTAATCCAATGCTGTAGCACCTAGCCACCATGTCAATGCAGTAGCACCTAGACATGTGCACACTCCTAGCCACAAAGTATGTTATGTTTGCGCATGCGGACAAACTTTGATTGCCAGAAACTAGGGTGTGGAACATGCAAGGCCGAGTTTTCTCATAGCACAGTCTTGAAACAAACCCTCATCACCTCCTGATGGTGCTATTGGAAGAACATAAACATACTCAATTTCACGTATCAATAATGACTCAGGGTTTCCTACAAAACCAGTTGGTGGCATGGCCAGTTATGACCTGGCCACTTGGTTGAGGATTGTTAGCACAAGACAGGGGCATGTCTCATAAATATAGAGGAGGACCACTCAATGGTGGGCTGTCCTGAGAATGCACCTCAGTCATCCAGGGAGGGCACCAGTGCGCTGTTACTGCTGTAGAAGGCCACTCCTTGGAGTAGATTTCAAGATGAAGATACAATCATAACAAGGGATATTCAAACAGAATTGATCAAGTGCAAAATGGAAAAACTAGAGATGATGACAGCAGGCCCTTATCACCATTAAGTCCTTGTGGAGGTTGAGGCTCAACAGCATAATATATCAGCATTTGGAGAGAATGACACTAGAAATACCAGCTGAGGTGGTGGTTGTGGTTGTTGTTGCTGCTGTTCAACCCCAACTCCCCTGCAATAAAGGAGCCCGAACCAACGCACGGCTCAAGGCCCACGAACCCACAGACGTGTGCGTGTTGGGAGTTCTACAGCAGGTGAGAGGCTCTATGTTAGGCCTGCACACCTCAAGTAGTTGATGCTGTCTCTTGGGCGCTCCCATAGATCACCCACTGACGTGATGTTATGGTGGAGCTTGCCGGGTGCGGTTGCTCGGCATGACCTCATGACCTGTTGGACAGAATGGAGTTGTTTGTTGTTGCTAGACCTCCACTCCCCCTGTGATGTAGAAGCCACAGCCAGAGCGCAGCCTGGGAACCCATTGACATGCGCATGTTAGGGATGTTTCAGTAAATGCATGCATTTATATTATGCCTATGTGAGCGTGGCTCCCTTGGCTGCTCTCCAGGCTAGACTGGAGATGGGGTGGGGCGCGCTGGGGTCTGGGGATGTTCAGGTATTCATCTACTGGCCAACATATGGCCCGTTGTCTGCATGTTCATCTTCAGTAGCCTTGGCGTTTAACCCCACTTCTGAGTCAGCCTAGCTGATCAGGAACCGTCTCAAGTCGGTATAAAGGGTGAGAGAGCGCCAAGGTGAATCCTCCACTATCCAAGGTCCTGGGGTGGGTGTTGCCCATGTCTGTGATGTGGCCTGGAAGTGGGAGACCTGTGTGCCGGCACTGCTATGCGTTTGCCAGACCCGGAATTGAACTCAGAGGACACCCTGGAGAGGGGTGGCTATTTT
The DNA here is from genome assembly GCA_016164225.1 of Gammarus roeselii. Taxonomy (NCBI): domain Eukaryota; kingdom Metazoa; phylum Arthropoda; class Malacostraca; order Amphipoda; family Gammaridae; genus Gammarus; species Gammarus roeselii. The sequence continues at coordinate 463 of SDVV010016912.1, read as the reverse complement.
AGGCAGTGAAGCCAGTACGGGTGCTGCGGCACAGCCCGACAGATACCCAGGGGTGGAAAAGCCTGTAACGGGGTGCCAGTCAGAGAGCGGCACGCCCAAGGTGCCCGGTTTTATTCTATAGCCCAGGTGAGCCTGGTCCCAGTGGTCATAACCCCGGTTGGTGTGTGCGAAGTTGGTGTTGGTTTGGCAGGCTCCATTGTAGTAGTGCATTGAGTTTATTGTTGTCATACCGTTCTAATTGTGATTTCCACTCAGCAATAATTTTTCTTTTATATTCTAGATTAGGCAGAGAAGTTATATTAAAGTGTTGGAAAGAGGATTAAAATGTCACATTGTCATGCTGTCATATTGATGTGCAGTGGTGTTAAGAAATGCCAACTCTGAGGACACATAAGGTGAGCTGGGAGTATAGTTGCAGTGTTTTCCCTCAGTGGTTTGGGTATTACTTGTGTAGTCTGTAATT